>JARHVA010005384.1:1200000-1220597 GCA_037957365.1 Torreya grandis
TAAACCTACCCCATGATATCATAGTGCCATATACATCTACACTATGTAGAATCTTATGCATCTTATATGTAATCGATACCCCACTCTTATCCACTACAACAAAAGAAGCCAACAACACTACCAACCACTTTTGTAGATGTGGAAAACTCAACTAGAAAATAACTAACAACAATACATTGCTATCACTGCCTCTCTTATGTATGCTTGAGGGCACACTAGCAAAATACAAGGATGCACGATCAATGGCATCTATACCCATATCATCTTATAAATTCACACATCATCCACTAATTGGTAAATGTAAAATATGGTACACATCCTCTAGAGTAATAGTCATCTCTCCATTAGGAAGCTATAAAGTATAGGTATCTGCATTCCACCTCTCACATAAGGTGGTAATCAAATTACCTATCCCATTTCATAGTGCCTAGGTCACATACATGACCCAGCCTTTCCCTATCCATCACAACACTCTCATTAGCTGACAAAGGCAATAATATTAGAGTCTCCACCATCTAGCCTCTACATAACCCCCTCATCTATACCATGACTTAAAAAACACTATACAACAACATGTATATCAGTCAACCATGCCAAATCAATAACCAATAAAAATGATAACAACTAAACTAAGCATCAGCCCCAAAAAACTAGCCTACAAGATAACAACACTGAGTACAAGACAATAGTTTTGGGATAGGAGCGTTATAACCTAGACAACAATGTTGGAGCTTTGAAAATAGCATTGAAAGAGGGATAAGAGTGTTTGATCTAGTAAATATCTCTTAAAAAAATTCAAAATAGCTCAAAATCATCAAAAATAGGCTTTTAAACAAGCCTAAATCACACATTTTAGCTACTCATCATGGTAACCTCTCTACCATCTTTAATTTGAACTACCAACTGCTCAAACTAGGTCATGATAAGTGTTCATCTTCTTAGCATATCTCCTGCTCTAGAGCTCCAAATCTCAAACTAGTCAATGCATAAATAAATCAAGAATCAATCCAATATTTCTATATCAAACAATTTTTTTTTCATTCAAAGTAAAACACCATTTTTCCCATAACTTGAACCCCATAGCTCCATTTTACAAACCATTTTATTCCACAAAACCATGACGACATTGTCTTCAGTATCCAACAAACCTCAATCTATTATTACATCATTTACCTACTATGACACACACACATTTCTATACCTATTTTGTACCTAGATACATACAACTTCATCCTCACCAATAAAATATTGTTCAACTTTTATATAACTTGGTCTTCACCAATCAAAGATTGTTTAAATTTCAAATAAATTAGTCTTAACAATCAATCAAATTCTCAAATCAATTCAAAACTATACCTTGTTCCTAGCATTATGCTACTAGTCATCACTTTTAGCTCAACCTCCTCTATTACAAATTTCATTCCTCCCTAAAAAGGGGCATCATCCATACTATTCTTATTCCTACACCTACCCAACACACCTACCTACTCTCATAGAATAGATACACCATGGTTATTAAAACTTCAATAGTTACATTATTATGTTTATCTTAGATAGGTCAAGATATCTAGTGATTCAGACTATACGGGTCACTTAGCAATGGTTTTTACACCTCCAACAGTGACAATTATCAGATTTAGCTGAGATGGGTCAAGATATATAGTGATTCAAATTACATGGGTCATTCAATATTACTTAGGATATTAAGAGGGACATACCTTCAATTTATAGATACATAGATTACTTAGATATATAGTGGTTCAAATCATATTGATTCATAGCTACATTGATATAGATTCAATCTAGATATCATATTTGGGGGCATGTACATCACTACATGTCTCACATATATAGGTCTTTATATATCATGACACAGTATAGCTAAATAGTTGATTATAGATATAATATAGAGCACATTGTTTTGATCTCTAGTTTTGTACATGGTACATGACATGATAGTTCATTTCACATGTGGTTATACAGATTACCAGACTATATAGATGCATCACTCACATACTAGATTTAGGGGCATGACATAAATGTTCACATTCTTCATCATCTAGGATTATACAGATTGGAATGGTAATACATGCCATTTTATTCTTAAATATTTACTAGAGTTTTTATATTACACCTAGACATACTTAGGTTGTCACCAGGTTGGACCGTATGATCATGTATAGTGGTTGGTCCATACCATCACCTAGACCCAAGATTTTGTATGAGATAGAGGGCAGATGTTGGTTTTAGACCTCTAAGCACTTCTTAGTTCTAGTTTAGATTATTTAGAGTGGGGGAAAGATAGATCTTACTCTTCATAGCATATAGTTTCTATACACACATTGTAGATTGCATGAGTTTATGTGGGATAGATGGAAGAGATTGGTTTTAGGCCTTCAAGAATTTCTCATTTCTAGTCAAATTCAATATAGGGGGAATCCATTTTCAGGATTACTTCTTTCTCTATACACTATTTATATTTAGTATAAGGGGCATCCATTTTAGGGATTCCTTATTCCTCCAAGCACTATTTAGTTGTCCATCCACTTCTCTGGCTAGGAAATTGGACCCTTTTTTAACATGTTTATCTCCACGTAGGTAAGTTCAAGTACACATCTTCTTTCTTTATTTTACTCTAGCACTTCATTTCATTGCATCACTAGATTAAAAGGGGGGAAATTATATACACCTTAAATTGGTCAAGAAACCACACATATCATATCTTTTCACAATCTATACATAAGAGACTCTGATTAGAGAATATGAGTTTTTTACACATTTAGCCATGTCTTTCATTTTATCTATTTAGGTCTTGTTTAAGCTTGAGTTATCTTTTTACCCATTCCTAGTCACCCTGAGCCTTTCAAATGGCCATTCCACCTCAACCAGGTCAGGATTTCTATGCTTTTTTTAATCCCCCCTAGTCCCTAACCTATAGGACAAGAACACTAAGATTGGATTACAATGCTGGAACCTAGGGTGTCTAATTTCCATTCCTCCCATCCATGGTCAAATTGAGCTCTAATGGTTATTTTCTTCCATAGGATTAATCTTATCCCTTTTCTTTAATTCATTATTAATTATTTTAATGTTGTCCAAATGCAAATAAATATCCCAAATTAAAAATAATGAGTCTCCTAAATAAATAACTACACAACGATTTTTATATCTAACACTTACTACTTTGGCACATTAGACATAATAAAAATTCATCAATAGTATATCTCAGCTTCTCTGCATCATACATAGACTTGCATGTTTGATCAAGGAAAAGCCTAGGTGAAAGTTATTATTGCATCTATCATGTGAATTTATTATACACATTACCTAAGGGAGAACTATATTTGATCTGAGACCCTAGCTTGAGGTTTAATGTAGGTAAAAGTCAGGATAACATGGGTTATAGATCATGAAATCATTCTTCTCTTAACCTAGGATATTACCCTTTTGATTTTGATGTATTCATTGTTTGCATGTGTGTAGATGGATGTAGGTATTCAATACTAAAATGAACCTACAATGAGCTCTGTTAACTTCCAACCCCTTAAATTTAGTACATAAGCTCACACTGACGTAGAAAACAAAACCCCAAAAGATTAGATCCTAAGGACAATAGTGATATTGAGGGACTATAGCACTGGACACCAGGTTTCCTATTCTAGTGCTCTTGTCCAATCAAAAAATGAAAGGTAGGTTTAGATTCTTGACAGTGTGTCAATCCTACTTTTTAATTACTAGCTCTGAAATTATTTGTTTTAACCTAATTTAAGATAAGTTTATTATTCTTAATTTTTTAAAATTACCTATTTAAAATATATATTTTCCCCCATTAAACTATATTTTTCTTATTATTCTAGATCCTTATTATTTAGGATCTAAACACTATATTCCCAAAAAAAAACACATTGCAACTTTGAGATTCAAACAATGTGATATAGGAACTTGAGCAATTTTAAACATGTTTAAGATCCAAAGATTCGATCATTATGCATATTTATCATAATGCATCACAACTTTGAAATTCAAATAATTTGATAGGGTAAATTGATTAGTTTTGAATGTGTTTAAGATCCGAAGATTCAAACTTTATGCACATTTCTCATAATGCTTACAACTTTGAAATTTGAACAATGTGATACAAGAACTTGAGTGGTTTTGAATGAATTTAAGATCCAAAGATTTGAACTTTATGCACATTTTGTTGGATCATTGTCAATGATTTCATGAAGTTGTCCTAGTGAGTGGTTGAAGAGCCTTGATAGTCTAAGTGTCAATGACAAAGTGTGCAATGTGCTTGTCTTAGTATGCTTGAAGTATGTTTGGTTGATCTTTTATTTTGGCATGGTTAGATATGTTAAGGTAAGAGTATTGAGTATCAAGCATGCAAAAAAATGTCCTTAATATGTTTTATAAGCTTTGAGTTTGTATGTGCATGAGTGGATTTCATCTTGTTGATCATTGTTGTCATCTAGACATTTTGGGTCTAGTGGCAGAAAATATTAGTAGATAGTTTGATGACATCACCATTGAAACATGTGGATGAGTCAGGGGGATTGGTCATATGTTTGTGATCACATTAGTCCCTAGTTTCTATGCACTAAATCCCAAGTCATGTGCCTGAATGTAGTCAAAGATATGTGGTGTAAAGCTGGGATCCCAGACATTTTGACAGTGTTTTCTATATTCAAATAGAGCCAAGTAAGCATTTTAATGATGTCATAATTTGTACATATGAGGGTTTTAAGAGGAAATGGTCACATGGGTTTTTTCAGTATGTGCCTAGTTCTTATGCACTAAATCTCAAGTCATGAACCTAAGCATGCCAAAAGATATACAAGTGAAAATTTGGGCTCCTAAGCATTTTAATAATGTTTTCCCATACTTAGTCAAATTTGCATGAGTTAAGAAAGAGTTGAGTAAGCACTTTGATGGTGACATATTTCTCACAAATAAACATTTCAAGAGAAGGTGATCATATAGGTTTATTTAGTTTTATACTTAGTTGATTATCATTATTCAAATTTGGCCTCCCTAATAAGTTTTTAACATAGTTGGCTCTATGGAAAAAAATTGAGTGAGAATTTTAATGTCATTATATCCCACACATGTGAGGGTTCTAGGAGTAAATTGTTACATGATTGCATTCTCCTATGTAAGGACATCATATGGTCCAAATTTGAGAACATGTGAGTATGCAACATTGGCCTTCCATGTAGATAAACAAGGTTCCCATAATTAGTCACTTTTACACAAGTTAAAGTTTGAGCAATATTGATGGAGCGTGTTACTCCAAGAAGTCAGAAAGTAGCGAGATGGTGCCAAGTGTTTAATGTTTAATGATAAGCATAGATAAAGATTGAGATTATTCTAAGGATTAATAGTGAGTAGGTGATCATACAAATAGAGATAAATGGTGTGTATTAAAGTTAAGAGTTCAAAGTGATAGATGTTTAGCTTTGTAAATATTGAGCTACGTACAAGAGATTGATGAAGTGTATGAGGTTAATATTGCTAGATTACATGAGATGAGGTCAACATGTTCAAGGTTTAATTTTTTGAGAATCGGTGCCTATGAATTATAGTTCAAATAAGATCAATGATTCATGTTTAATATAAGTATCAAGGACATGATATTTTAGTATGGTGTTTAAGGTTTAACTATGATAGTTTGCATTTAAATTTGCAAAGAAAAAACTAGTGCTCTGTATTTTGGCCATATCTTTCAATCTAGATAGAATTTTCTCATGGTGTAAAAATAAAAATGGTAGAGGATTATAATGTGAATCTATAAATATATATTTTAATATTTTAAATTAATAATATTCATAGTTATTAAGGTTAAAAGTTTATTATGTTTTCATGTGTATTCTACAAGTGACCTGGGAAGAGTAATTAAGCTTATGCAGATGTTATTTCAATATCTCTTAATGAATTATATATTGGAGAGTGTTTTAAAATCCATGAAGACTGATTATGTGAATTATTAATTTTTGACCATTCATATGTAATATGAAAAAATCTTAAGATGGTGACTATGTGTTTCATTCATGGTGACTATGTACACAAAATGTTGTTTGAGCAAATTGTGTTTTAGTAGAAGAGTGTTTTGGTGATTGTGATCATTTAAAGATGTCAAAGGGATCATGTGGAATGGATCCATGATTTTTTAAGTGGTCCTATGTTTTTAATTTATTTTATGATGTTATAAATGGGTGAATAGGTCTCCATGAGACCTATAATAGCTACAAGGGCCTTATTAAAAGATGTAACTGCTTAAGGGTGACCCATAAATGTTATGGCCAACCTATGAAGTTTGGTTTTGAGCCATGTCTTAATGTGATATATTCCTTAAGGATTACTGCATACCTAATGATTGACCAAGGTAGTGATTATCATGTTTTCTCTAAAAATAGTGAAACCCAATGTGTTGATTTCTAGACTTGAGTGAGAGTCTTCAGAGAGATTTGAGAGAGACTTGTGTGTGTGAGTTTTGGAGTTAAGAATAGATTGAGGACTATATTTATGACCTATTGGTCATAATTCTACTGGTAGAGTAGTGCTATTTTTATTTTAATATGAGTGAAAGTGAAGAGTGATAATTAGAGGTCCATCATCAGATGTTGAAGACATCAGTTTAAAGAAATATGTGTTCATAGGTGTTGTTATGGTAGCTCAACATCTAAGAGGATTATATCTTCCTTACAAGGTGAAACTTCCTAAAGTTATAGCTATTATGGAGCTCATATAAATAAGTTTGGTATCACCTTATGGAATAGTAGTCTCACTAAATAGGGATTGTAGTTCTTTAATCAATTACATCTAGTCTAAATTAGTTTTTGTTATTATAAGATAGTAGTCCAATTGTAGGTTCTAATGGGTTTTCTCCCCCAAGAGGGTTTTCCACATATGTCATGTGTTATGTGATTAATATTGCATTGTCTATCTTGATCATTAATATGAATAATATGTATGATTCATGAATATTTATTGTAACTGATTAAATATTTGTAAAGATTGAAATTGAAGTTTGATTATTTCAAATCACTGATTCACCCCTATTAGTGATTATACCTTTAACAATTGGTATCAGAGAAGGTCTTTTGGTAAAGGATCAACTTGAAGGTAATCTAAGGCACAATATGGTTAGTCATCAAGGAGGTTTCTCTACTAATGAAGCATCGATGTTCAATGAATCCAATTATGCATTTTGGAGTGCAAGGATGAGGATGCACATTATATCCCTAGGGTTTGATGCATGGCAATCTATTCTAGATGGTTATGTTACTCCTATTACTCTTCCATCTAGTGTCTGTATATAAGAAGTTGTTTGAGAATAATTCTAAGGCAACGAATGCTATCACTTGTGGTCTTTCAGAGATTGAATACACTAAGGTAATCCATTTTAATTCTACTAAAGAGATATGGAACAAAATGTAGATCATTTTTGAATGAGATTCAAAGGTCAAGCTTACTAAGTTATAGAATCATAGAAGTTAATTTGAAAGTCTCAATATGAAAGAATAATATTATATGGCATCTTTTTTATATAGATTTAATGAGACTATGAACATCATCAGATGTCTTAGAGGGAACCTTAAAGAGGATACTATAGTCCAAAAGGTATTAAGGTCTCTATCTCTCAAGTTTTCTCCAAAATTATCTATTACAGAAGAGAGTTATGTTATTACTCAGTTGAATATGCATCAATTTCATGGCACCCTTACTACATATGAGATGAGAGTAAATGATGATATACCACCAAAGAAGGAAATAATATTCAAGATAGAGATGAAGCCTAAGAAGAAATTGTAAGGTAAGAAACCCAAAGAGGATGACATATCTGATATTGATGAGGATGAGCTAATTATTTTGAATACATAATGCATTTATCATAATGTATTTCTCATAATGCATCGTAACTTTAAAATTCAAACAATGTGATAGGGGGAATCGAGTGGTTTTGAACATGATTAAGATCGAAAGATTTGGAATTTATGTGGGTTTCTCATAATTCATCACAGATTTGAAATTTAAACAATGTGATAGTAAAACATGAGTGGTTTTGAATGTGTTTAAGATATAAAGATTCAAACTTTATGTGAATTTCTAATAATGCATTACAAATTTGAAATTCAAATAATGTGATACAGGAACTTGAGCAGTTTTGAATACATTTAAGATCTAAAGATTTGAACTTTACGAATATTTCTCATAATACATTCCAAATTTAAAATTAAAATAATGTGATAGGGGAACTTGAGTGGTTTTGAATGGATTTAAGATTCAAATATTCAAACTTTAACCACATTTCTCATAATAAATGACAAATTTAAAATTTAGACAATGTGATATGGAAAATTGAGTGGTGAATGCATTTACGATCTCAACATTTAAACTTTATGCACATTTCTCATAATGTATCATAGATTTAAAATTCAAACAATGTGATACATGATATTGAGTAGTTTTGAATGAATTTAAGATCCAAAGATTAAACTTTATCCACATTTCTCATAATTCATCACAACTTTGAAATTCAAATATGTGATATGAGAATTTGAGTGGTTTTGAACATGTTTAAGATCCAAATATTCAAACTTTATACACATTTATTATAATGCATCACAAATTTGAAATTTAAATAATGTGATAGAGGAACTTCAGTGGTTTTGAATACTTCTAAGATACAAACATTTGAACTTTATGAATGTTTCTCATAATACATCATTACTTTGAGATTATAATAAAGTGATACGAGAACTTGAGTGGTTTTCAACATGTTTAAGATCAAAAGATTCAAAATTTATGCACATTTATCATAATGCATCACAAATTTGAAATTTAAACAATATGATAGGGGAACTTTAGTGGTTTTGAATTCTTTTAAGATCCAAAGATTTGGAATTTATTCATGTTTCTCTTAATGCATCACATAATTGAAATTCGAACAATGTGATATAGAAACTTGAGCAATTTTAAATGTATTTAAGATCTAAAGATTCAAAATTTATGCACATTTTGAATAATGCATCACAACTTTTAAATTTAAATAATGTGATATGAGAACTTGAGTGATTTTGAATGCATTTAAGATCTAAAGATTCAAGCTTTATGTATGATTATCATAATGCATCACAACTTTGAAATTTGAATAATGTGATATGGGAATTTGAGTGGTTTTGAACTTATTTTAGATCCAAATATTTAAACTTTATGAAAATTTCTCATACTGCATTCCAAATTTGAAATTTAAACAATGTGATTAGGGAACTTGAGCAGTTTTGATAGTGTTTAAGATCCAAAAATTTGAAATTTATGCACATTTCTCATAATTCATCACAACATTGAAATTCAAATAATGTGATATAGGAACTTGAGTGGTTTTGAATGCATTTAGGATCCAAATATTTGTAGTTTGTGTGCATTTCTCATAATGCATTGTAAATTTGAAATTAAAACAATGTGATAGGGGAATTTGAGTGGTTTTGAAAGCATTTAAGATCTAAAGATTCAAAATTTATGCATGTTTTTCATAATGCATCACAAATTTTAGAATAAAACAATGGGATAGGGTAAATTGAGTAGTTTTGAAAATGTTTAAGGTCTAAAGATTTAAACTTTATGTGTGTTTCTCATAATGTATCATAACTTTGAAATTTGAACAATGTGATAGGGGAACTTGAGTGGTTTTAAACACATTTAAGATCCAAAGATATAAACTTTATGCACGTTTCTCATAATTCATTACAAATTTGAAATTTGTGCAATGTGATAAGGGAACTTGAGCAGTATTAAATGCATTTAAGATCCAAATATTCAAACTATATGCACATTTCTCATAATGCATCATAACTTTGAAATAAATAAAAAAATTATAGAGGATTTTGAGTGGTTTTGAATCCTTTGAAGATCCAAATATTTTAACTTTATGCACATTTCTCATAATTCATCACAAATTTGAAATTTGAATAATGTGATAGGGGAACTTGAGTGGTTTTGAATGCATTTAAGATCTAAAGATTAAAACTTTATGTACATTTATCTTAATGATTTCTAAATTTGAAATTCAAACAATGTGATGGGGCAACTTAAGTGGTTGTGAACATGTTTAAGATCCAAAGGTTTGAACTTTTATGTGTTTTTTCATAATGCATTGTAACTTTGAAATTTGAACAATGGGATATAGGAAGTTGCATGGTTTTTAATGAGTTAAGATCCAAAGATTCAAACCTTATGAATGTTTATCATAATGCATCATAACTTTGAAATTTGAATAATGTGGTATGGTAAATTTAGTAGTTTTGAATGCATTGAAGATCCAAAGATTTGAACTTTATGCATGTCTCTCATAATGTATAACAAATTTGAAATTAGAACAATGTGATATGGGAACTTGAGAGGTTTTGAATACATTTAAGATCCAAAGTTTCAAATTTTATGCACATTTCTCATAATGCATCTCAAATTTAAAATTCAAACAATGTGATTTGAGAACTTAAGCATTTTTTAATGCATTTAATATTTAAAGATTCAAAATTTTTGTGTGTTTCTCATAATACATCACAAATTTGAAATTAAAATAATGTAATATAGGAACTTGAGTGGGTTTGAATGTATTTAAGATACAAGTATTTGAACTTTATGAAAATTTCTCATAATGTATCATAACTTTAAAAATTAAAAAATGTGATAAGAGAACTTGAACGATTTTGATTGCATTTAGGATCCAAATAGTCAAAATTTATGCATGTTTCTCATAATGCATCACAAAATTTATATTCAAAAAATGTGATAGAGAAAATTGAGTAGTTTTGAATGTGTTAAATATCTAAAGATTCAAAATTTACGTACATTTCTCATAATGCATCATGACTTTGAAATTAGAGTAATATTATTTGAGAACTTGAGTGGTTTTTTCAAATTTCAAATATTTAGATCTTAAATACATTAAAAACTTCTCAAGTTCCCCTATCACATTGTTTGAATTTCAATGTTATGATGCATTATGAAAACATGCATAAAGTTCAAATATTTAGATCTTAAACATGTTAAAAACCATTCAAATTCCTCGTATCACATTGTTTGAATCTCAAAATTGTGATGCATTAAGATAAATGTGGATAAAATTAAAATCTTTAGATCTTAAACATGTTAAAAATTGCTCAAGTTCTCATATCATATTATTTAAATTTCAAAATAGCAATGCATTATAAGAAATATACATAAATTTTGAACTTTGGATCTTAAACATGTTCAAAACCACTCAAGTTCCCCTATCACATTATCTAACTTTCAAACATGTGATTTATTATGAGAAATGCATAAAAAATTTGAATCTTTAGATATTAAACATGTTCAAAACCACTCAAGTTCCCTTATCACAATGTTTAAATTTCAAAGTTACAATGCATTATGAGAAACGTGTAAAAAATTTGAATCCTTAGATATTAAATTCATTCAAAATCACTCATGTTACCATATCACATTGGAATGTTATGATGCCTTATGAGAAACACACATAAAGTTTGAATCTCTGTATCTTAAAAGCATTCAAAATCACTCAAGGTCCCATATCACATTGTTTGAATAAAAATTTTATTATGCATTATGAGAAATACACAAGAAGTTTGAACCTTTGGATTTTAAATGCGTTAAAAAATTCTTAAGTTTATGTATTACATTATTCAAATTTCAAATTTGTGATGCATTATGAGAAACACTCATAAAGTTTGAATCTTTGCATCTTTAACATGTTTAAAACTACTCAAGTTCTCATATCGCATAGTTTGAATTTTAAAGTTGTGATGCATTATGAGAAATACCCATAAACTACAATTTTTTTAATCTTAGATCCATTCAAAACCACTCAAGTTCCCACATCACATTATTGAAAATTTAAAGTTATGATGCATTATGAGAAATGTGCATAAAGTTCAAATCATTGGATTTTATATGCATTCAAACCCACTTATTTCCCCTATCACATTTTTAAAATTTCAAAGTCGTAATGTATTATGAGAAACATGCATAAATTTATAATTTTAAGACCTTAAATGTATTTGAAATTGATCAAGTTCCTATATCATATTGTTCAAATTTCAAAGTTACGATGTGTTATGAAACATGCATAAATTTTGAATCTTTGGATCTTAAATGCATTTACAATTGATAAAGTTTCCTATCACATTGTTTAAAGTTCAATTTTGTAATACATAATGACAAAAAAACATAAATTTCAAATCTTTGGATCTTAACTACATTCAAAACCACTCAAGTTCTCATATCACATTATTCAAATTTTAAAGTTGCGATGCATTATGATAAATATGTATAACATTTGAATATTTTGATTTTAAATTCATTTAAAACCACTCTCATTCCCCTATCACATTGTTTGAATTTTTAAATTGTGATGCATTATGAAAAATGCACATAAAGTTCAAATCTTTGGATCTCAAATACGTTCAAAACTGCTCAAGTTCACATATCACATTGTTTGAATTTCAAAGTTGTGATGCATTATAAGAAACATGAATAAATTTCAAATATTTGGATAGTAAATGATTTCAAACCACTCAAGTTCCCATATCACATTGTTAAAATTTAAAAGTTATGATGCATTATTAGAAATGTGCATAAAGTTCAAATCTTTGGATCTGAAATGCATTCAAAACCATTAATTTTTTCCTAACATATTATTCAAATTTCAACCTTGTGATGCATTATAATAAATGAATATGAATTTTTAATCCTTGGATCTTAAATTCATGCAAAACCTCTCAAGTTCCCCTATCACATTATTTTAATTTCAAAGTTATGATGCATTACGATAAATTCACATAAAGTTTGAATCATTGGTTCTTAAATACATTCAAAACTACTCAATTTCATGTATCACATTGCTTGAATTTTAAATTTTCAATGCATTATGATACAAATTTATAAATTTTGAATCTTTAGATCTTTAATGCATTCAAAACCACTCGAGTTCCTCTATCACATTGTTCAAATATCAAAGTCACAATGCATTATGAGAAACGTGCATAAAGTTTAAATATTTGAATCTTAAACATGTTCAAAACCCCTCAAATTCCCTTATCACATTCTTTAAATTTGAAATTTATGATGCATTATGATAAATTTTCATAAGTTTTGCATCTTTGGATCTTAAACATGATCAAAACCACTCAAGTTCCCCTATCGCATTGTTTAAATTTCAAAATTGTGATACATTATGATAAATGTGCATAAAGTTTGAATCTTTGGGTCTTAAAAATGTTCAAAACCACTCAAGTTCTTGTATAACATTATTTGAATTTCAAAGTTGTGATGAATTATGAGAAACATGCATAAAGTTCAAATCTTTAGATGTTACACACGTTCAAAACCACTCAAGTTCCTCTATCACATTGTTCAAATTTAAAAGTTGTGATGCATTATGAGAAACATTTATAAAGTTCAAATATTTGGATCTTAAATGAATTTATAATCAATCAAGTTCCCCTATTACATTTTTTTAATTTAGAAGTTGTGACACATTATGATAAATTCACATAAATTTTAAATCTTTAAATATTAAACACATTCAAAAATGTTCAAGTTCTCAATTCACATTGTTCAAATTTAAAAGTTGAGATGAATTTTAAGAAATTTTCATAAAGTTTGAATCTTTGGATCTTAAATGCATTCAAAATTTCTCAAGTTTCCCTATCACATTGTTTAAATTTCAAATTTGTGATGCATTAAGAGAAACGTGTATAAAATTTGAATATTGAGATCTTAAATATATTTAAAACCACTCAAGTTCACCTATCATATTATTCAAATTAAAAATTTGTGATAAATTATGAGAAACCTAACTAAATTTTGAATCTTTAGATCTTAAACATGTTTAAAACTATTCAAATTCTTGGTATCATATTGTTTGAATTTAAAATTTGTGATGCATTATGAGAAATGAATATAAAGTTCAAATGTTTGGATCTTAAATACATTAAAAATTCTCAAGTTATTGTAACACATTTTTTGAATTTCAAATTTGTGATACACTATTAAAAATGTGTATAAAGTTTGAATCTTTGGATCTTAAATGCATTCAAAACCACTCAAGTTTCCCATATCACATAAAATTTGAATATTTGGATCTTAAATGCATGTAAAGTTCAAATATTTTTATCTTAAATTCATTCAAAACCACTAAATTTCCCCTATCACATTATTCAAATTTCAAAATTATGATGCATTATGAGAAACATGTATAAAGTTCAAATCTTTAGATCTTAAATGCATTCAAAACCACTCAAGTTCCCCTATCACATTGTTCAAATTTCAATGTTGTGATGAATTATGAGAAATACACATAAATTTTGAACCTTTAGATTTTAAACACATTCAAAACCACTCAATTTCCTGTATCACATTATTAAAATTTCAAAGTTGTGATGCATTATCAGAAATGCCCTTAAAGTTCAAATATTTAAATCTTAAATATGTAAAAAACTACTCAATTTCCTATATCACATTATTCAAATTTCAAATTTGTGATGCATTATGATAAATGAACATAAATTTCAAATCTTTTGATTTTAAACATGTTCAAAACTGCTGAAGTTCCCCTATCATATTGTTCAAATTTTAAATTTGCTATGCATTCTGAGAAATGTCATAAATTTTGAATATTTGGATCTTAAATACATTTAAAACATTGTAAGCTCCATGATCACATTGTTTGAATTTATAATTTATAATGCATTATGAGAAATGTGCATAAATTTTGAATATTTGAATCTTAAACACATTCAAAACCACTCAAGTTCATGTATCACATTGATCAAATTTTAAAGTTACAATGCATTATGATAAATGTGCATAAAGTTTGAATATTTAGATCTTAAATACATTCAAAACCTTTAAATTTCATGTATCAAGTGATCTATTATGATAAATTTGCATAAAGTTTGAATCTTTAGATAATAAACACATTCAAAAGTACTCAAGTTCCTATATCACATTGTTCAAATTTCAAAATTGTGATGCATTATGAGAAACATGCATAAAATTCAAAAGTTTGGATCTTTAATTCTTTAAAAACCACTCAATTTCCCCTATCAAATTATTCTATTTTTATAATTGTGATGCATTATGAAAAATATAGATAAAGTTTAAATCTTTGGATCTAAATACATTCAAACTGCTCAAGTTCTCATATCACATTGTTTGAATTTTAAAGTTATGATGCATTATGAGAAATGCACATAAATATAGAATATTTGGATCTTAAAGTAATTAAATTCCTCTCAATTTCCCCTATCACATTTTTAAAATTTTAAATTTATGATGCATTATGAGAAATGTGCATAAAGTTTGAATCTTTAGATCTTAAACATGTTCAAAACCACTCAAGTTCCCCTATCACATTATTCAAATTTCAAAGTTGTGATGCATTATGAGAAACACATATAAAGTTAACATCTATAAATATTAAATGCATTTAAAACCACTCAATTTATCCTATCACATTATTTGAATTTCAAATTTGTGATGCCTTATGAGAAATGCACATAAAGTTTGAATCTTTGTATCTTAAATGCACTCAAAACTTTTCAAGTTCCCCTATCACATTGTTTTTGTGTTATTGTTTTTGGTAAACTAGTATTTAGTTTATAAATAATAAAGGGTTTATATTAAGGGGAAAATCTAATCAAAATAGTAAAATATAGGTTTTGGTTAATTTCGTAAAATTAATTGCATACAGAAAGAAATAAACTTATCTAGAAAAATAGGCTAAAACAAAATATTCAAGGGTTAAAAAATGATGCATAGGTTTGGGAAAATGTCAAGAATATAGATCTATCTTTCATTTAGTAAAAGGATAGGAACACCAAAAATAGGACACCTTAGGGTCTAATTCTATAGTCCAAGTCATGCCACTATTGTCCAAACTAGTCATAGAGGTATGAGTGTTTTAGGTTTTGATAATTTTCCCTATATTAGTTTGCCTACAAAATTTTAGATCTTGAATATCAATAGATATCTTTGTAAAGTTGATTTAATCTCCAAACCTAGGTCTATCTACACACAAAGCAACAAATACATCAAAAGCAAAAGTGGGAAAAACTAGGTTAGGGGAGGAATGATTGCATGATCTAGCATGCAAATCTTTGTGTGATGCAGAATGTTGAGCTATACTATTAACTTAATTTTATTTATGTACTATACCAAAGTAGTAAGTGTTATATATAAAATTCCTTGTGAAGTCCTTTGTATAGGAGACACTTTCTTTTGAATTTGGGAACTTTATTTGCATTTGGCCAACATTAGAAAGATAAACAAAACTTAAGAACAAAGCTAAGAAAGGTTTAGGACCCATTAAGTGAGACAAATTTACTATTGGGACTCAAAATTTAGGTGGATAAGAGTGTTAGAAATGGGACACCCTAGGGTTTAGTGTTATACTCCAACCCTAGTGCTTTTATCTATAGGCGTGAGACACGAGGGACGAAATAAGCATGGAAAATAGAGCCTGATTGAGTTAGAAAAAGGTCTAGAAGGCTATGAATAATGAGAAATAAGCAAAAATGTGACTCAAACATGAAACCAGACCATTATAATTAAAACCAAAGACATGGCTAAATGTGAACAAGGCTCATATTCTCCAATTAGAATCTCATGTGAAAGGATTATGAAAAGACATGATATGTGTGGTTGCTTGACCAATTTAGGGTGTATAAATTTCCCCCCCTTTATTTTATTGATACAATGAAATGAAGTAATAGAGTAAAAGAAATAAAATAAAATATGTACCTAAACTTACCTACATAGAGATAAATGTGATGTAAAGCATCCAACTCACTTCCTAGCCAAGGAAGTGGATGGGGAGCTAAATAGTGCTTAGAGAAAGAAAGAATCCCTAGAATAGATGCCACCTATACTAAATCTAGAAGTGTAATCCATGTAACATGGAGAAGAAGGGTAATTCTTGCCCTTTGTGCTAAATCTAATTGAAGATGAGGAATGCTCAGAGGCCCAAAACCATTATTTATAATGTATCCCATATAAACTCATGCAATCTATAATGTTTGTATAGAATTTTTATATTGTGAATAGAAAAAATTGTCATACCCCCACTTTGAATATCTCAACTATAATTAAGAACTACTCAGAGACCCAAAACTAATGTCTATCCTCTGTCTCACATAAATTCATGTAGTCTGAGTTTGGGTAATGTAATGAAACAATCACTATAGATGGTTATATGATCTAGCCTAGGGATAGCCTAGGTACAATTGGGTGTAATCTAAACCTTTGATCAATGTGTAAGAAGAGAATGGCATATATTTCTATTCTATTTGTATAATCCTAGATGATGAAGAACTTGAACATCTATGCCATGCCCCTAAATTTGGTATGTGAGTGATGTGTATGTATAATCTAATAATCTATATAACCACATGTGATATGACCTATCATGCCATACCCCATGTGTAATATTGGAGATCAAGAAATTTTGTTCTACACTATGCATATAATCTACTATTTGGTCTTGTAACTATGTCATGCTATATAAAGTTATATTTGTGAGACGTGTAGTAATGTACATGCCTCAAAATCTAGTATCTATGTCTGAATATATATCAAAGTCACTATGAATCCATATAATATAAACCACTATATCTAAATAGTATGTGTACCTATAAGCTAAAATAATTGTAGATCCATATGATTTAAACCACTATATATGAATAGTCTATGTATCTAGAAAATAAAATAATTGTGGATCCATATAATTTTAACCACTATATCTAAATAGTCTATGTATCTATAATCTGAAGGTATATCCCCTTAAATGTCTTGAGTAATGCTGAGTGACCCATGTCATTTTAATTACTATATATTTTAATCGATCTGTGTTGAATCTAATAATTTAAATACTAGAGGTATAATAACCATGGTGTATCCACTTATGAGGGTGGATGGGTATATTAGGTAAGTGTAGGAATAGGAATAATAGGAATGATGCCCCCCTTTTGGGGAGAGGGATGAAATTTGTGATAGAAGAGGTCAAGCCAAAAGTGATAACTAGTGGTGTAATGATAGAAACAAGGTTGGCTTAATTTTAATTGAATGAGAAGTTGTCTGATTGATTAGACTGAGTTGTTGAAATTGGAACAAGTTTTTATTGGTGATGATCAAGGTGTGTATATGAATATAAAATGAATATAGAGATGTGTATGCCATAATAGGCAACTGAAGTATTAAGAGAGCAAGTTTGGCATGATGTCAAAGTCATCATTGTCATGATTTTATGGAATAAAATGGTTTGAAAAATAGAGTTTTTGGGTTCAAGTTATAGGCAAAATAGTATTTTTCTTACTTGAGAAAATTGGGTAATATAAGACATTAAATTGAGTCTTGATTCATTTGTGTATTGACTAGGATGATTTTTGGAGCTCTGGAGTGATAAATATGTTGAGGAGATGAGCACCTATTGTGACCCAATTTGAGCAATTGGTAGTAGGTTTAGGCTAGTGGTGATGTTATCCTGGTAAGTAGCTAAAATGAATGATTTTTGTCTATTTAAAAGCCTATTTTTGATTTTTTGAGCTATTTAAGGTGTCTTAGGAATATTTTGACTAGTTACAACACTCCTATCCTACATCCAATAATGTTGTCCAAGTTTTAAGACTATTGTCCAAGTTACAACACTCCTGTCTAGCACTGCTATCTTGTACCAAGTGTTGTTGTCTTGAAGGCTTGAATTTTTGAGATGTTGCTTGGTTATTTAATGTTATTTTTATTTGGATAATGATTTAGCATTGTGGATTGATATATATGACATTTTTTGTTTTTTTAGGGTGAGGTGTGGATGAGATAGTTCTATAGGAGCTAGGTGATGGAAACATTAAGGCTATTACCATTGTCTACTGATGAGAGAGTTGTCATTGATAGGGTAGGGTTAGGTCATGTGTGTGACCTAGGCATAGTGTAGTTAGATAGATATCTGATTACCACCTTTTGTGAGAGGTGGAATGTAGATACATGTACATTTTATATTTTTATAGGGGAGACTAGTATGATGTTAGAGGATGTGTATCACATTTTGCATTTGTTAGTTAGTGGATAGTGTGTGACATTATAGGATGACATGGGTACTGATGTTCTTATTGATCATGCATCCTTATATTTTTCTAGTGTTCCCTTATACATCAAATAGGTACTGCTAGTAGTTGAGTGTCCCACACTTGCAAAAGTAGTTAGTTATGTTAGCATTGTTTGTTTTTATGGATAGGAATGAAGTTTCTATTGCATATAAGATGCATAAGATTGTACATAGTTTTGAGGTATATGGCATTATGTTATTATGGGGTAAGGCTATATTTACCCACCTATACAAGGATCTTTAAAGGTTTACATAGGAGGCATTTAGTGACAAATTGAGTGCGGCAACATTAATGCATTATTAGGTTATAAACACATAGCAGTTATGTAGTTGATAGGATTATTGAGAGAGAGAGGTGGGCACCTCCATAGCCATTTGGGGAGTGGTGGATGAGTAGATTGGCTATCTGATCCCCTAAGCTGGATCATTATAGATAGGTGTTAGATAGATTAGTGGTTGGCAACATTATATTGATGCAATATAGAGGATTTCTTGGGTGGGTTGATGATGGAATATAGTTGTGGTATATGAGGGTTAGTTGTTGGATATATGACCACTAGGTTGGAGTGTATGAGAATTTTTAGTATGAGAACATGACTAGATGGTTTGGGGTACTATAATATCCATTCCCTATAGCATGGGTGTGGGTGAGGAGTGCATGTGAACCAATGAGTGTAGGATCTCATGCGAGGCCCACAGAGGCTGAGATAACACTATTACCTTTAGATACATGAGATGTTGTTATAGACATTCTTGATGTGGATGATATTGGATTTATAGATGCATATATTTCATGGTGGATGAGGCATCGGTGGGCTCCATTATATCCTGTTGATGGAAGGGATGCTCCTAAATATGAGGATCCTACAACAATCTAGATGATAGGAGGTAAACATTGATTATATTTGAATTATTAATGAATATGTGCTTTAGTTTGATTTTAAAGTGTATATCTAATGTAGTGTTGTACTTTGTGTGTAGGTGGAGTGGTATGTGCTCAACATGAGGCACATGCTAAGGTGGGGAGTGAAGATGATAAATATTAGGAGACCATGATTGAGTCTACAATCTAGGAGCTCACATGACATATTCTTGATGATGTGGTGTAAGAGGGTTTGATAGAGTGAGTAACAATGATATTTGATGTTCATGCTCATTTGTTTGATAGATCTTCTATAGTGACAACTACATATGTTAGAGTAGTGGGAGAGAGAGATGAGTTGAGCTCAGGCTGAGCTAGATAGGAATAGGATGCCCCCACCTAGTTTTGGATCAATGAGTATGAGGATTATGGATGAGTACATGGAGCTTCAGAGGTAGTATGCAAACTTGTGTGAGGAGAATGGTTGGCTACTATAGTGAGAGAGTATTCATAAGAGGCATTTAGGAGCTTGAGGAGGTGTGGGGCCATCAAGTGCTAGAGTGGCTTATAGGACTA
>JARHVA010005385.1:0-35000 GCA_037957365.1 Torreya grandis
TAGATTTCTTATAGTAACTAACATATAACATCTGCCTAGATTTCCTATAGCATCTACAGAAACATAACATTGAAAAAATATGATAGTTTTTAATGGATTAATAATGTATAATACACTTATTTTTAAGGTTTCTTATACCTACAGTTGAGAGAGAGAGAGAGAGAGAGAGAGAGAGAGAGAGAGAGAGAGAGAGAGAGAGAGAGAGAGAGAGAGAGAGAGAGAGAGAGAGAGAGAGAGGAGAGAGAGAGAGAGAGAGAGAGAGAGAGAGAGAGATCATATTGACTTGTTGCCAACCTATAGCAAGTGGCTACATGCATTTTTAGGCTAAAATATATTAGTTTAGAAATAATGGAAAAAATATTATTAATAAAATTTATAATCTTGAATAATATTTCATATTTGTATTCCCCCTTTAAAATAGACACATTAAAAAAATACAAATGTGTTTTGAGTCTATATGTGAAAGTTATGGATACCAAAAGTAACCTATAATAATCTAGACCATGGTAACCCATAATAACCATTATAGGTGATTTTTTAGTGACATCTAATAGTAAAGGATATATTAACTATTTATATTAGAAGTTATTTGCTGATTTGTGTTGGGTGAATTATTTTTCAATAACAGAATGATAAAAAATGGTGATTTTCCGCCATAGTATGATGAGATAAATATCTCCTCTAAGCAAGGGGAGGCTCCTTTTTATTGTTAACTAACACAAAACTTAATTATTTACACTTATTTACAATAATTTTATCATAGTAGGTGTTTCCTTATCATCCAATTCTCTTTTTTTAGAATTGATGTTTAATCATAAACTTTCTTCTATTCTTTGTGATATACTTTGAAAATCTAAGATCACTTGATGAACCAAATATAGTTGATATTCATATTTGTTAAACAAAGGAGTAACAAGAATAATACTAGTAAACATTAAAAATAGAATAAAGTGCAGCCCAAAGTCTTCACCTTATTTCTAAAAAAATTAAAATTATCAATGAAGAATAACTGGTAGCCAAAAGTCTATTCAGTAATTTACTTTTAATGATGAACAAAAACCTAGTAATGATATTGTAGCTCAAAGACTTCAAAATTAGCTTCTTGGCACCTTTTGATTTATATAAATTCACACCACATTTCAATTAATTACATAAAAAATGTAATGTAAAATACATAGGAACATCTCTAATACAACACAAATTTATCTCAACTTAAAGATTGAAAGTTCACTTGCTTTCCTCATATATTGATTGACAAAATATTTACAATTTCAATTAAAAGTTTCAATATTGCTTATCAATTTTGGTAGCACTTCACTTATATAGCAAATTGTGATCCTTTTTACAAAGATAATCCTCATATTTATATATAGGATCTATGAAAAAAATAGGGAAAACATAAATGCATTGACTTATTCATTAATAGAGTCTAATTTGACTTAGGACTATGCACTTTTCGTATGTGCAAAATGCACTAAACAAAATTACACATGAAAAAATTACAAAAACAAAGTGTCCTTAGACATAGGAATTTCTTCCTTCTATTTTTCTCTAAAAACTCCTCATATTTTATCAAGATAGCTTGGACTTTATTGTTATCTAGGCTGGATGTACTCTTGAAGATAAGTACCCTTGTGATAGAATCTTCTAAGTTAACTATAAAACCTTGTTCTTGTCCATGATTCTTTCTAGTTTATTCAAGATGACTTTAAATTTAATTAATTTGTTGATGGAATCCAGTGTGAAAGTACTTGTTTCAATATTTGTTTGGAGTAAAGATGTAAATTATTGAATAATAATCTCCATAGGAAGAGAGAATCATTTTTAACTTGATAGGGGAGTTTTCCAATTATTTTTACAAGATATAACATCTTATTATGACACATATATTTATCTTCTTCAAGATATTTAACTAGATTCTTTAGAAATTAACGTTTATTCATCATAGCTTCCCTATATTGAATGGATTTTTTTCTATTTGGAATGACCTTCTACTCAACCATAATCTCTTGTTTGAATTTCTGAAGTTGAGTCCATGTATAAATATCTTTTTTAATTCAACTCCAACTCTTGAGTGAGTGTTTTAATTGTTTACCAAATTTTTGTTTTCATTTCACTCAAGTTATTCAAAAATACAATGATAGAATGCAACATTTGAGTACCTTATGTTATTAATCTCTCAATCTAATCATTAACTGCATAACCCTAAGATCCAATTTTTTTTATAAGTAGAATAGTTCTTTGGAATATTTTCATACACAATAAGATCAATGGACTCAGAAGGTTGAGTTATTTTTAGTAAAAGGAAAAGTTAGTTATTCCAATTGTATTCTGAGTTGATCTTTAACTTTCTTGTCTTTATCATATCTCGTGATCAAGAAAGCCATTATTACTTGTAAATCTTCCTTTACACCTTCATTATTTTGTTTCCTGAGATCTGTCCATCCTACTACATATTTAGATTCTTGAATATATTTAATGTTTCTATCTTTGAAAAGCACTGGAAATTTAACATACTTATTCCCACATTCAAAAATTACCCTCGATGTAGTTTTGGCCTTCTTTGTCATTTTGGGCCTTACTAGAACAAGCTGACCAAGATCAAAAACATCAAGTAAAACAACCTATTTCTTCCTCTTAGGTATTTGAGAAATTAGCCATGGAGGAAGAGGAGATGAGTCTTCTTGAGTAGAAGAAATGAAGGATTGTGATGTTTTAGGAGGAATAATGGTTTGTGAAGTAAGTGGAATGTTAGAGGTATTTGATAGTGGATTTGACAATGATGGAATAGTGGTTATTATTGATGGGGTTTGGGTTGGCTTGAATGTTAACTTTGTCTCTGATGATATTTTTGACACTAGGGTGATAGAATCTTGAGTTGTCATTTTAGGAGAAGATGTGGACATGAATTTATCTATATCTTATTGAGTGAAGTATAGATTCATCAGTGATCCCAATGATTTTGTAGGGCTAGGTAAATTAGACAAAGAATCAAAAACATGATCCAGAATAACTTTGAAAGGGAATTGAAAGAGTGTGGCACTAGGAGGAAAAGGTGGAACCAAAAGAGTAACATGAAAGGGAACATACAAAATTGGTACAGATGTAGTAATGGAAGGAATTGTATATAATTTCACTTAAGAAACTATTGATTGAGGGGATTCAACCATAAGAACTTTTGATTGTGTGGATTCAACTTGTAGAGACTACTAAACCGATGGTTACAAAATCATTGATTGAGATGGTACCTCACTCACATCTAGTTTCTATTGTGTCTCTATTTGAACACTCTTCTCAATACTAGCTTCTTTATCTTTCTTCTTTCCTTTACATATAAATACAAATCTTGGTTTCTAAGTGGATGTGGAGGCCTCTTCTTTATTATTCATCCTAAATTCCTCACATTTACTTGTATTGTCTTCATCATATTCTTCTTTTGACCATGTCTTGAAATATTTTAATTTAAAACCTTTAAATTCTAACTAGGCATTAGTTCTTGCAAGGATGGGTTGAAATCTATCCTTGATAGATGTGCATTCTTTTATTGACTATAGGATTGAAGGAATAGGAGTAGAAGTAACTCTATTTCCTTCATATGAAGGATATAATATATTCTCATCATCAGAGAGGTCAGCTAAAATTTTGGCTAATTATAGCTCTTCAATTTGATCAGCAGTAAAATGATTATAGTCAAGTATCCTTACATCTTCTTTAGTTATACATTCTACCCAAATATCCTCAATATTGTGCACATGAACATAATTGCCTTATATCTTTTCATTCATCATTCTATAATCAAAATCTTTTCTACTTTTATAACTTTTAAGGGTGATCCATTGCATCTTAATTTACATTGTCTTATCCTTGGGAGTAATTGAAATGATGTATTGGACAATGCTTATAGGAAACTTGAATCCTCTTTTTTGGGCATCTAATTGCTTCTTTTGTATGGTCATCATTTGCCTACACATCTCCATTAAAATCAATTTATCACCTGGGTATTTAGGTAGCCTGTAAGGTTGTTCATTAAATCCACCTACCCTAATGTAGGTAAAATTTGAGAACTGAAGGAAAATGCAACCAATCCTATTCACTATTGACCATGCCTAATCTAAGACCCTTTTATTCTCCAATTTTTATTCAATAATACAAAAAAATTGGTAGACGAATACATTTTTAACTCTTATAAAATGTTTGATACCTTCTTTGAGGGTCAACTATGGATAATACTCATAAATAGGAACTTTATTCCATTCTCCAACATTGGTTAGTCCTAGAAAAACCCTCATGCAGGATACAACATATACCAGATAAGAAGTCATATAGAACTTGAGAGAAGAACTTACTTCAAAATATTAGTGGCATATGGTATCACTAATCTTACTTCCCTAATAAATTCTTTGATTATTTTTATTAATGATAAAAATGTAGTGATACATCCATTATTGAAAGATATTTGATGTGGGAAGACCTTTAACCCTACTTAGGAGAGTGATTAAATATCATAGTTCCTCATTAAATTTACTTTGGTAAAAACTTTTTGGCCATCTTATAATTATATGCCTTGGTGTCCTTAGCCAATTTCCATTAATGTGCCTCTTGCATTTCTTAGGATTTCTATCATAATATTCTTTGGTTATTACCACACTTATATCTAAGAATTCTTCAATGTCTTAAAGATGAAAAACTTTATCAAAGTATTTTACATCTAGTCTAATTACCACTTTTCCATTGGCATCTTTGACTGACCTAGTTTCTTTGTCAAAGTGGAAAGTAGCTATTAATATGAAATCTGGACCTTGAGATGACATAAGATATATAGCTACTAGATGTATCTCATTGTTAAGAATAGGTTACATATGGAAGCAATGGGATCTCTGCCTAATGTTTGCAAGAATTTAGCCATGACAACATGCCCAATATCTATATCTCTAATTTGATCTACATTATAATCTAATGTGGATCCTAGAAAGACACCTTGAAACTTATACTTCATTATTCTCTTAGCTAAGGAATCTTATGACATTGGTCAAGTATCTACAAAAGAGAATTTTAATTTTATAGAGTTATCATTTCTTCTCTTTTTTGGAAAAGGTGTAGATTGGAAATAATTCTCTAAACTACACTAGATGAAGGTTTTGGTGTAGTTCAAAGAAAATTCTTTGAACTACACTAGAATTGGTGTAACATGCACTTCAAATAATTTTCTCTGAAGTACACATAACTAAATTCACTTCAAAGAATTTTCTCTAAAATGCATTGAAATGGTGAAAAATGAGTACTTTAGAGAAAATTCTCTGAAGTGCACCTAATGGTGTGTATTTTAGAGAAAAATTTCTATAGTGCATTAGATGGTGAAATATGCACTTCAAAAAAATTTCTCTAGAGTGCACTTAAAAGGTAATGAAATAAAATGCTCCTTGATGGATTTTAGAGAATTATCTCTGAAATTCACCAAGAGAGTTAGGGTCTTAGGAAATTAAATAAAAATCCTAAGACAATAATAAAAACCCTAGAAAGAGAAAGAAAGAAACAAACCAATAAAAATGAAAATTAAATCAAAGACATATTTGAGATACGGTTAAAATATATAAAGATAAAAAAGTGAGAATGAAAATGATCAATTTCAAAAAATTCAATAGTGGTGAAGTGGAGTGAAATCGAGTTCCAAAATGGTGTTAGAGGGAGTATTCATGGTTTAAAATGGTGAAGACAAATGGTAAAAATGAATTTACATGGGTTAAAATATATAAGAGGTTTAATTAATGTGAAATTAATTACCAACACAGTGGTGAGCTCAAGTGTAGGATTGAAGAAAAATTTTGAGTTTTCATGTGCAAAGTTAGAGAAAAATATCATTCGTACACGTGTAAATTTATACTAAGTGAAACATCAAAGAATTTCTCTGCTAGTGCACACAGTGTTGCAGTTCAAAAAAATTCTTTGATTTGCACCAAACTAGAAAATGTGTAGTTTAGAGAAAATTCTTTGAACTACACTAGAAGAGAAACTTCCCTCAAAAACTCTTTTTAAAGAAAAAACATAGTAAGGTAATAATTGGCCTCATTTTTCATGCTTAGAGCTCATGGGATATGAAATAGACAAGTTTTGTAGGGGTTATCCCATGAATTTAGCCTATGAAATTCAAGGATAATAACTGACTCTGACTAGGGAATTTCATTCAAGCATTCTTTAAAATACTTGAAGGAAAGAGAATCCTAGAACTCTAAGTGCCATTCTCCATTGGGCCATGGAGTGAAGAAAAAGACAAAAGTAACACAAAAATAAAAAATAATATATAGATATTTACAAAATGTACAAGCTAGTCTGAAACTTCACTGAGAGAAAAGCTTCAGATGTTGTGCACTATAGGGCAGTGATAATGGTGTCCCATCTAGATATGCCAAGAATAAATTGTGTTGTCCATTGATTCATTGAATGAGAAAATGACCTTTCCATAGAGAATCAAAATTTTCATGCATTCTTTTTAGCTCTCTTCTTTTGTCCCACAAATATACTAGATTCCCAACTTAAAATACTCTTGATTTATCTTTCTTGTCAAAAATTTTCTTGATGTGACTTTGATGTTATGAAATATGGTCCACTACCTTTGTAAGTTTCTCCTCTATCATAGCAAGGTACATAATATGCTTGTTTAAGGAGTTTTTAAATGTTTTTCTTCGATTTCCTTAGCCAATTTTAGAGCTAACAGTTCGAATGTCATTGGTATTTCTACATTTAATCCATAAAAAAGTTAAAAAGGAGACATACCCATCACTCATTTTGGAGTAATATGATTAGCCTACAATTCATTGTATAATGATTTATGCCAAGTCCTCTAATTATCTTCTACCATATTCTTAATGATAGTTACCAAATTCTTATTACTCGACTCAACTTGACCATTCCTTTGAGGAAAATAGTCAGAAGTATGAGACAAAATAATTCCATATTCAAAGCAAAATTGAGTCATCTCATATGATAAGAAACAAGAAGCATTATTAGTTACAAATTTATTTGGCATACCAAAACTTGTAACAATATTCTCTTTGAGGATATTGTAAATAAATTTTAAAGTGGCATGTTTAGTTAGAATTTCTTCCACCCACTTGGTGATGTAATACATAGCTATGAGAACATAACTATGACCAACACCTTACAGTGGGTTCACTACACCAATGAAATCAATACCCCATTATTGAAAAGTTTCCTTAATGACTACTGGATTGAGAGGCAAGGCTCCTAACTTAGGTTTCCCCACAAACTATTGGTACTTCTCACATTTATGCACCCATTCATATGCATCCTAAAAAAGTGTTGGCCAATAATATCTAGCTTGAAAGATCTTATGAGATATGATATGGGCTAAAAAGTATCCTCCATTGGATAAATCATGGAAATATTTTAATAAATTTCCTTGTTGTGCCTTGTGTACATATCTTTAAAATATTCCATCAATGTTCTGCTTATACAAACTATTATCCCAAAGGATGAAATTTTTAGCCTTGAACTTTATTGTCATCTTCTCTTTATGAGATAAATGTTCTAGACACTCTGCATATGTGAGGAAGTAAGCAATATCAAATACCATTCATCCATAGTAATTACAAGCAAGACAATGGGTAGTTTTTCTATATCTCTTTCATTGCTAGGTGTTTCATTTGAATTCTACAATGAGTTGACACAAACCTTTTCCATGAAAAATTTTGGTAGGATTTATCTCCATATCATATACTTGGATTTTTGCAATCCAATTACCTCTTTTACCCCAAAACTCTTATCAAGTCAAAATAGATTTAACAATAAAAATCTGGTAATAATGTAATGGTATGAAAATTGAGGACATAGTACCTAAAATTCTTGACTACTTTCACCACCACATATGTATTCTTTTCCATGGATGAGTACTTAAGATCATGAGCCTTCAAAGGTCATCTCATTAATGTTATAGGATAATCAAACCCCTCTTCATTTGGTTGTACCAATATTGTGAATAAGGTATGCTTAGAAGCATAACAATACATAATGATTTTTTTGTTATAATTAGGGAAAACTAGGATAATAGCAAGTGTAATGGCTTCCTTTATCTCATGAAAATAATTTCTTCCTTCCACATTCCAATGAAAATTTGATTTTCCTTTCATCATATCAATAGTGTGGAAAGTCTTTTTAGAAAAATCAAGAACAAATATTCATAAAAAATTAACCTTCCCAAAGAAAGAATGCACTCCTTTCTTACTTGATGATAAAGTAAGATTTTGAATTGTCTTAACTTGATCTAGATCAATTTTGATTCCTTCCTTGGATACAATATTTCTAAGGAGCTTTCCCTATATAACCCCAATATAGAAATCTTGGGATTAAGAGATATCCCATGTTCATGACATCTTTCAAGTACTCACTTTAAATGGTCTCAATGATCTTGATGCTTTTTTTAGAAAATGGTTAGATCATCAAGGTAGACTATAATGAGATTACCAATTATATCTGAAACAACCAAATCCATAGCCCTCTTAAAAGTAGCACCAACGTTGATTAATCCAAAAATCATTATATGTTATGCAAAAGTATCCCATGGAGTAGTTAAGGTTGTCTTATGTTGATCTTCATCATGAACCTCCACTTGATTGTATCCTAACAAACCATCTAGCATAGACAACATCTCTGAACCATTCACAATTTTCAATACTTAATCCATTATTGGGAGTGGGTAATTATCCTTAAGTGATAATTGATTAAAATTATAGAAGTCAATAAAAATGTCGATCTCTCCATTCCTTTTCCCTACAATAACACTATTTTATATCCATGTGGAGTGATGTATGGAGATATAATGAAAGCATTCAATATCTTTTGAATTTCATTGAGGATAACAACTGATATTTTGGGATTATACTACCATTATTTTTTCTTGTGAGGTTGAGATCCTAGATTGAGAGGAATATCATGTTGCACTTCCTTAGGTCAAAAACATTTTAGATTATCATATGAATGTGCTAATATATCAATGTACCAATGTATAATAGTTACCAACTTTTTTCATTCTTCTTATGAGCAATATTTCCTAATATTTATCATTTTGGGGTCACTTTCTATTCTTATATTAACTTGCTCAATTTTTTTAGATGAATTAGATTCTGATTATTGACATTTGATGAATCGATCATGCTTATCAAAAATTCTTTCCAAAGATACCAACCCTTTGGGAATCTTATTCCCTTTTAGCTATAATATTTCTTTGTTAGTTTCCTCATTAACTTCAAAAATTGATTCTTGAGGAGTGGAATTCTTCCTTCAAAATACAACTCACTAAAATTTTCCACCATATCTAAGAATAAGATGACTTGTTCATCATTATAAAAAACCTACCAATGATTAACATTGTCAAGAACACTGGGTTTAAAAACCAACTCAACGATATACTTGTTTCCTTGAAAATATTTGTGATAAATTAGGAGACTGGCTAAAATGGATAATCAATTAGCTCTATCATTGTCTTCTCTTAGAACTACTAATATATTAAATTCATTAAAATTTCCATGAAATCCCAAACTAAATTGTGGTAATTCCTTAGTCTTTCATTCTTTGTTATATATAATCCCCCAACTCGACAAATGATTAGTTCAATATCACCTTGGGCATAAATATTTTGTATTCCTTTCTTTCATGCAACATCCATTCCTAACAACAAGGCATACTACTTAGTAGCATTATTAGTATTATCATTTTATAATTTGAAATAGAAAGGAAAAAAATTTCCTTTTGTAGATATGAGAGCTATTCTAGCTCTAGATCTAATTGATGAACAATTGCCATCGAATTCCAAAGTCCAAACATAATTTGAACTCTCAACCTTAATAGTGTCAAAATTCAAAATCTCCTCATATAAATATGGAAACTCTTCTATTTTTTGATATTTTTATAAAATATAATTTCAAGATATTGGATCTTCATCTATAGCCAAGAAATGTGTTCATTCTGAAGGTTTTAAAGAAAATATGAGCTTTTAGGTCTTCTATCTTTGTTATAGTTTACTTCACTTTCTTTTCTAGGTGAAGTTTTTGCATAACACCCTTAATAGGTATCCCAACCTTAGACCAATCCATATTTTTTTCTCCTCCAACATCTTTGAAAAATTTAGACCCCACTAGAACTTCATACGAGGTCAAAACATCAGCCACTAGAACTAGCATCTTAATATTTTTCTCTAGAAACACAACAAATGAAAATTATCTATCCTTGATTTAGCCTATAAGAGGTACTTGTTTGGTTTTCATTGAGAAGAAATGACCAAAATTATTTGTCAAGCTTAACCCCAAGGTAGTAGCCACCTTGGTAGGCATCACATTATCAAAAGTACCTAAATAAATAACATAATTACTGAACTTATAACCATTAAGAAACAAGGAAATATAGAAAGGTTCTATTTTTATAGAATTAGGTGTGAGATTTAGAACCAAATTATTTTCTTTGATTCTATCTTAGGGTCAATTGGTACACTCTTAGCTAAATTCTGATTAGAATTGATCACTTTGCTTTTTACAAATTTTGTCAATCTTTCAAATTGATCGAGATTTGATTGGAGGTATTCTACCTATGACATTGGGATTTTAGGCTTCTTGTCATGATCAATGATATCAAAATATAGATATGGGGCACTTGAGGAAGACAAAACATTTTCATTTTTAGATTTTAGGTTCTAGGTACTAGGTCTAGATGTTGAAGGAGAAGAGGTGGAATTATGAGTACTTACTTGTTTATCAATCATCTTATCCTTTGGTTGAACCCTCAAAGGAGTTCCTCTTTTGGAAATTTTATCCTCCTTTCATGGTTCATCCTTGGATTTTATTTTACCAACATTTTATTGTTTATTCGACTAACTTTGATAATGTGTGAAAATGGCATAAGACTCACCATGTGTATCTTCCTTTTGTTAAAATTCTTATTTAATGTTTAAAAACTTGATATTAGAGTCACCATCTTCTCCCTCTTCATCTACTATAAATAGATTAACATCATCTTCATGAACATATTCTAGCTCTGGAACATCATCATTTTCATGTTCTAGCTAGTTGACTACTGTATTATCTAGAGGTGCCTCTAATGTAAGCCTTGCTTTTGTTAAAGGAAGTTTATTTAGATTTTGATTCCTAATAGCATTGCTATAATAGTTATGATATATTCTCTTGGGAACATCTTTTTATGAAGGAAAATACATGCATAGAGACATTTTTTTTTAAGTGCAACTAATTTATTTTCTAACTTTTGAATCATGGGATCCGTGGTATTAGTAGAAGATAAAGTGGGGGAAGGCTACCCTCTAAGCTTGATTGAATTATTTCTCACCTTTCCTACTAGGATAAAATCATATTCTACTTTGGTGTCTAAACTTTGAGTAACAGCTAGATTAGTTGGACTTGCTCTTCATAGGAGAAAAATCACTTTTGTTAGTTGAGAATTGATGAAGAAGCACTCTAAATTCTCAAGTGTAGGTTGAGAAACCATTTAAATACTATTCCTTAACTAATTAAAATTTTCCATGAACTCATGCATAGGCTCATATGCTTCCTTATTCATTTGTGTAAGTTAAGCTAACAAGGCATGAGCATCATCTGTGGGCTTGAATCTTGCTTCAAATTTTGTCTTGAGTGTATCCCAATTTGTGATAGTACTAGTTTTAAGATGATACAACCAATCAATAATAATGATTTGGAGTGTTTCTATAGATAATATTATAAAAAACATCTTCATGTTCTACTCCAAGAACTCCACATGCAATGTAGAATGTAGTAATATGTTCATCTAGATGTTTCTTTCCATCACCATAAAAATTAGGAAAATTGTTTTGTGAGCCATGAGGTAGTTCATGAGATGGTGATGCCAAATTAAAAGGACCTTAAGTAGGACCTCATGGACCTTGAGCTACCATTATTTGTGGCCTATATATAGGTATTAAAAACCTTTCCAAAGGCAAAGTAGGCAAATCTCTATGAATGTTGGAAGCTTCTCCTAGTATAGGATATCTTATATTTGTAGGTGGAAAACTTCTTGTACATTGAAGAGGTGATCTCGCATGTGCTAGGAAGAAATCAAAATTATGTTCTTACAATAACTCAAAAATTGGATCAATAAACCCTACTACCATTATACCATGAATTTAGATTTATTCCATTAGAATGTGAAATTACTTAGAAAAAAAGAGATTAACTAAAACAAAATAGTAGCAAATAATCAGGTGCTAGTCTATTTGAACTAAATGAGTGTAGAACTTGGTTGCTTGATTGAAATCGCTAGTGAAGTTGCCAAAAACTATTGGGTGAATATTTTAATAATAATAGAATCATAACAAAATGGTGATTTTATCCATAGTATGATGAGATAAATCTCTCCTCTAAGTAAGGAGAGGCTCCCTTTTATTGTTAACTAACACAACACTTAAATATTTACATTTATTTAAAATAATTTTATCATAGTGGGTTTTGTCATATCATATAATTATATTTGTTTAGAATTTATGTTTAATCACAAAAAATTTTCCATTCTTTCTAAAATAATTTGAAAATCTAAGATCACTTGATGAACCAAATATAAATGATATTCATATTTGTTAAGCAAAGGAGTAACAAGAATAATACTAGCAGAGTAAACTTAAAAGATAAAATACAGTGCAACCCAAATTCTTCACCTTATTTCTAAAAAAGATTAAAATTATGAATGAATAATAACTGGTAGCCCAAAGTCTCCTTTGTAATTCACTTTCAATGATGAACACAAACCCAGTAATGATATTGCAACTCAAAGACTTCAAAATTAGCTTCTTGGCACCTTTCAATTTATAGAAATTCACATCACATTTTAATTAATTACACAAGAAAATGTAATGTAAAATACATAATAACATCTCAAATATGACACAAATTTATTTCAACTCAAAGATTGAAAGTTCACTTGCCTTCTCATATATTGATTGACAAGATTTATAATTTAAATTATAAGTTTCAATATTGCTTATCAATTTTGGTAGCACTTCACTTCTATAAAAAAAATTGATCATTTTTACAAAGATAATCCTCCTATTTATAGAGAGGATCTATGAACAAAAATAGGATAAAGATAAATATGTTGACTTATTCATTTACAGAGTCTAATTTTACTTAGGACTGTGCACTTTTCCTACGTGTAAAATACACCAAACAGAATTACACATGAAAAATTACAAAAACAATATAAGTGTCCTTAGACACAATAATTTATTCCTTTTTATTATTTTCTAAAAAATCCTCATATTTCTTCAAGATATCTTGGTCTTCATTGTTATCTAGGCTAGATGTACTCTTAGAGATGGTAAGTATCCTTCTGATAGAATCTTCCAAGTTAACTAGAAATGCCTTGCTCTTGTCCATTATTATTTGTAGTTCATTCAAGATGACTGGAAATTAAATTAATTTTTCAATGGAATCCAATGTGGAAGTACTTATTTTAATCTTTTTGTAGAGCAATGATGTAAATTCTTAAATAATAATCTCCACAACAAGAATTTATTGAGAATCATTTTTAACTTGATAGGGGAGTTTTCTAAGTGTTTATACAATAGCTAACATCTTATTATCACACATATCTTTAGCTTATTTGAGATCTTTAACTATATTCTTGAGAAATTTTCTTTTATTCTTCATAGCTTCCCTATATTCAATGAACATTTTTCTATTTGGAATGACCTTATGCTCAACCAAAATCTCCAGTTTGAATCTATGAAATTGAATCCATGTATCAATATATTTTTTAGTCAAATCTAAATCTTGAGTGAGCATTTTAATTATTTCTAAATTTATATTTTCATTTCACTCAAGTTATTCAAAAATCCAACTATATAACACAACATTTAATTACCTTGTGTTATTAATATCTCAATCTAAGGATTAATTGCATAACCCTGAGATCCAATTTTTTCTACAAGTAGAATATCTCTTTAAGTATTTTAATCCACAATAGGATCAATGGACTCAAAAGGTGGAGTGATTTCTATTAAAATAAAAGTTAACTGTTCCACTTGTATTTTGAGTTGATCTTTGACTCTCTTATCTTTAACATATCTCTCAATCAAGGAAGCCATTATTGCTTGTAAATATTCCTTTACACCTTCATGAGTTTGTTTCTTGAGATATATCCATCCTACTTCATATTTGGATGCTTGAATATCTTCAATGTTTCTATCTTTAGGAGGTAGTACAACTTTAACATACTTATTCCTAGATTCAAAAATTACCCTTGACATAGTTTTGGCCTTCTTTGTCATTTTGGGATTTACTAGGATAAGTTGACCAAGATTAAAATCATTAGGTGAAACAAATTTTTTCTTCCTCTTAGATGTTTAATAAATTATCCATAGAGGAAGAAGAGATGAGTCTTCTTAACCAGAAGAAATCAAGGATTGTGAAGTTTTAGGAGGAATAATGGTTTGTGAAGTAAGTGGAATGGTAGAGGTATCTGATAGAAAAGTTGACACTGATGGAATAGTGGTTATTATTGGTGGTGTTTGGGTTGGCATGAATGTTATTTTTTGGTCTAATGATATTTTTGACACTAAGGTGATAGGAGCTTGAGTGTAATTTTAGTAGAAGATGTGGACATGAATTTGTATATATCTTGTTGAGTGAAGTACAGACTGGTCAAGGATCCCAAGGATTTTTTAGGATAAGGTAAATTATAAAGAGAATAAAAAATTTGATCTAGAGTACCTTGGGAATGGACTTAAATAGTGTGGCACTAAGAGGAGAAGGTGGAACTGAGAGAGTATCATGAGAGGGAACAAAAATAATCAGTACAAATAAACTAATGGAAGGAACTATAGAGAATGTCACCTAAGAAAATATTGATTGAGGGGATTCGACCATAAGAACTTTTGATTGTGTGGATTCAACTTGTAGAGACTATTGAATCAGAGGTTGTAAAATCATTAATTGAGATGGTTCCTCACTCACATCTATTTTCTCTTGTGTCTCTATTTGAACACTCTTCTCAATAGTAGCTTCTTTAACATTCTTCTTTCATTTACTTATAACTACAAATTTTGGTTTGTAAGTGGATGTGGAGGCATCTTCTTTATTCTTCATCCTCAATTCCTCACATTTCCTTGTAGTGTCTTCATCATATTCTTCTTCTAACCCTGTCTTAAAATATTTTAATTTAATACCTTTAGATTCTAATGAGGCATTATTTCTTGCAAGGATGGGTTGAAATCTTTCTCTAATAGATGTGCATTCTTTTATACACCATTGGATTGAAGGAATATAAGTAGAAACAACTTGATTTCCTTCATATGAAGGATCCAATATATTCTCATCATCAGAGAGGTTAGATGGAATGTTATATAATTATAGCTCTTAAATTTGGTCAGTAGTAAGATGACTATAATAAAGTCTCCTTACATATTCTTTATTTCTACATTCTACCCAAATATCCTTAATATTGTGCACATGAACATAATTGTCTTTCAGCTTTTCCTTCATCATTCCATAATCAAAATATTTTCTACTTGTATACCTTTTAAAGGTGATCCATTGCATCTCAATTTCCATTGTCTTCACCTTTGGAGTGGTTGAAATTTTGTATCATCAAATTCTTATAGGAAACTTGAATCATCTTTTTTGTGTATTTGATTACTTCTTGTATATAGTCATCATTTGTCTACATATCTCCATTAAAATCAATTTATCACTAGGGTATATTAGGTAACATGTAAGGTTATTCATTAAATCCATGTACCCTAATGTAGGTGAAAGTTAGGAACTGATAGAAAATACAGCCAGTCTTATTCATTGTTGCCCATGCCTTATATTAGACCCTTTTCTTCTCCAATTCTTGTTCAAAAATATAAATGAACTGGTAGAAGAATGCATCATTAACTCTTCTAAAATGTTTGATAGCTTCTTTGATGGTCAACTATGGATAATATTCATGAACAAGAAATTTATTTTGTTCACCAACATTGGTCAATCCTAGAATAAACCTCATGCAAGATGTGGCATATACCAGATAAGAAGTCATATAGAACTTGAGAGAAGAACTTTAGAAAGTCAATAGCGTATAGAACCACTAATCTAAATTCCCCAATAAATTCTCTAGTTATTTTTATTAATTATAAAAATGTATTGATACATCCATTCTTGAAAGATATTTGATGTGGGAAGACCTTTGAGCCTACTTAGGAGAGTGATTAAATCTCCTAGTTTCTCCATGAATTCACTTCTATAAAAACTTTTTGGTCATCTTGCAATTGTATGCGTTGGTGTCCTCAGCCAATTTGATTAATGTGCCTCTTGCATTTCTTGGGATTCCTATCATAATATTCTTCTGGTATTGCCACACTTATATCTAATAATTCCTCAATGTCTGAAAGATGAAAAACTATATCAAAGTATTTTGCATCTAGTCTAAATGCCACTTTTCCATTGGCATCTTTGATTGACCTAGTTTCTTTGTCAAAGTTGGAAGCAACTATTAATACAAACTCCTAGGAAATGCAACTACTAGATGTATCTCACTGTTAAGAATATGTTGCATATTGGGAAAAATGGGATCTCTACCTAACCATTGCAAGAATTTGGCCATGTCAATATGCCCAATCTCTATATCTCTAATTATATCTACATTAGAATCTATTGAAAATTCAATAAATACACCTTGAAACTTATACTTCATTATTCTCTTAGATGGGGAATATTCTAACATTGATCAAGTATCTACAAAAGAGAATTTTAATATTTTGGAGTTAGATTTTTTTCTTTTTTGGGAAAGTTGTAGTTTGGAAAAAATTATCTAAACTACATTGAATGAAGGTTTTGGTGTAGTTAAGAGAAAATCATTTAAAATACACTGGAATGGGTGTAGCATGTACGTTGGATAATTTTATCTAAAGTGCACCAGACTATGTGCACTTTACAAAATTATCTCTGAAGTGAACCAAAATGGTTTAAAATACGTACTTGATAGAAAATACTTTGAAGTGCACCTAATGGTGTGTACTTCAGTTAAAAATCTCTATAGTGTATCAGATGGTGAAATATGCACTTTAGAAAATTTTCTCTGGAGTGAACTTAAAAGGTGATGAAAGAAAATGCTCCTTGGTGCATCTCAGAGAATTATCTCTAAAATGCACAAAGAGAGTTAGGGTTTTGGGAATTTGGGTAAATATCCTGAGACAATAATAAAAAACTTAAAAAGAGAAACATATAAACAAACAAACAAAAATGAAATGTAGATTAGATACATATGTAAGATACAACAAAAACAAATGAAAATGAAAAATTGAGCATGAAAATGATCAATTCCAACAAATTTGTGGGTGGAAAAGTGGAGTGAAATAAATATCAAAAATGGTGGTAGAGGGATTATTCATGCTTGAAAATGGTGAAGACAAATGGTAAAAATGAACTTACATGGGTTAAAATATATATAAGAGGGGTAATTAATGTGAAATTAATTACTGACATAGTGGTGAGCCTAGGCACAGGAGTGGAGAAAAACTCTAAATTTGCACATGCAAATTCAAAGAAAAATAGTTCTCCTACACATGAAAATTTAGACTAAGTGCAACATCAAAGAATTTCTCCACTAGTGCTCACAATGGTGTAGTTTAGAAAAAAAATCTCTGATTTGCACCAAACTAGAAAAGGTGTAGTTCAAATAAAATTCTCTAAACTAAATTAGAAGAGAAACTTATCTCAAAAATTCTTTTAAAATAAACACAAATGCAAGAAGGCAATAATTATCCTCATTTTGCATGCTTAGATCTCATCGTCTATGAAACAAACAAGTTTCATAGGGGTTATCCCATGAATTAAACCTACTAGATTCAAAGATAACAATTTGGATTTGAATATCTCTTCATTAATTTGATTATAAATAATAGTTCGATGAATATGGGGAGGAGTGATTCTCTCAATTGAATTATTATCTCCTCATTGCATGGATTATTCTTCATATATATTATTTAGTCTTATGCATAGATAAATATTTTTGTTTATTATTATTAAGTACAACTATGTATTTATTATTGTAACTTAATATATTTGTTATCATTCAAATAAGGAAATTTTCTCTCTTATATAATAGGACGATTTTAGGTTGCATTTAATAATTAGGGATTTAATCTAGTAATTAATCAATAGTCATAGAGTTGTAATCTTGTGACTCTGTTATGAGTATAACTATTATGTTTATTTAATATATCCAACTTTTAATAATTTATATTAATTAAGAAGTAGAGGACTCAAGATCCAACCCAAATAAGGAAGGGCCCACTCACATGGTTTGGTAAATTGATTCATTATCTATTACCTTTGTATTATTTATGCATTGCTTAGATGTATTTCTTATTTTAGGTTGAGTTATTATAATGTGTGCGATTTGGTTTTATGTGTGATTTAATATATAATCATATTTAATTATATGTATTTTTTGTGATTTAATTTTATAATATATTAGATTTATTTATATCATTTAAATTTAAGTAATTTATTTTATGCAAGTGTGTTTCTATTTATGTAATGATTAGGACCTAACATTGTATAAAGAACTAGTGCCACACATATAGTGCCAATATATTTTTAAATATAAACACAACCTAGGTTTATAATAAATGAATGTATTAGATTTTATGAACCAAGTTGATACTTCATCCTATGATTATAGGTGGGGTTGTACAAGTTTTTTAGGTTTAAGTGGTGGCTGAAATTCTGATCATTATTTGTTGATAAACATGAAAAACAATAAGGCCTCATACTTATCCTCATTTTTCATACACTCAAAGTCTAGTTTGAATTCCAAAGGCATGACTCATCATTTAGGAAAAAGGAGAATGAATCCTACCAAAGTGCCTATGTGGAATTTGGCCCCATCATAATAAAGGACCCAATGATCATGTGTAAAAGGGGAATAATCATCTAGTGAAGTTTATTGGTATTTTTATATCTTTACCATATGGATATTGTAAATGTTGGATAATCCATCTTGGGATCCCTAGTCTTGAGTCTTGGAAAATAATGAGTCTATCCCCTTTATAGGGTGAATGGAAGACCTCATAGAGGCATAAATGGCTTAGCCTCATGTTATGGGTGAAGGAAGGGAATAAATTGTCTTTGTATTCATCAACATGCCCTAATTTCATCATGATATCATGAAACTTATTTTTAATCTAGAGTCTAATCTCTATCCTTTGAGTAATTTTGGTGTTTTTTCTATTTAAAACCCTTCTTCAGTTTATAGTTTGCATGATGATAAAGGTCTGACACTCATGTGTGATTCATGGTTCTATCAAGTCTTGAAATCATTTCCATTGTTTAGACTAAGACTAAGAGATCAAATGTCACATATAACACTTAGTTTTTATATGTTATTTTGATTGTATATCTTTCAAGGGAATGTCTTTTCCCTACCTTTTAATCCTTTAGTTTAATATAGCTTCAAATTCTAGGAATAGTCACTTAAATCTAAGAACATTTAATTCTATTCCTTGCCTATAGTTTATTGGATCAACCTTAGAATATAACATTTAAACTCATAAAAAAACTTGGTTATTGAATTATCACATTCAAATTGAATAAATCTAGTTACTAAATCTTTAAATTATTCGTATTTTAGATCTTCAACCAAATGTCTATGTTTTGACTAAATAGTTTATCCTTTAAAATGACTTTATTTCATGAAATTTGAGTATTAAAGTCAATTTTTGGGTTTTTAAATGGATATAATCGAGGTATTTATTCATATGATAATTGATTAATTGCATAAAATTAATCATTCAATTGAACATGCTTTATATTATTTGTGTTTTTTTAGCAAAGTCTTTAAAATTATAGGCTTTTCAAACTTAATCATTTCCTCTATTTTATTTTTGGTTTCTAAATAACTTTTGATAACTCCTAATCCTTCCACACATTGATATCACATTATTTCAAAGTTTATGGCCCATCCAAAAGTTTATAAGTCAATTTTCCCCTCCAGCCCTAAGATCGTGCCATATGGAACAATCCTAGTGGCTCGACTTAATGGGATTAATTGATCCAATGAATTACCCTAGGGCCCCAAAGGCTCAAGATAGAACCACATGGTGTCATACTAGGATCTTGGAACTTGGTGGTGGTTGGTGATCAATGATGAAATCCCCAAGAACTTGAAGTCCCATAATGATACCACGTGGCATCATCATAGGGTCTTGAGAGAACAAATGATTAATGAAGTGATGATAGTGATACCTTTAATCCCATATGATTATTGATATTCATTTAGTGTCATAATAAGGATTTATAGGGACTAGAGCACAACATATATCCTACAAGGAGATCAAAACCCCCAGCTCACTAGGATGATGCTTTATGGCATCATCTTATGAGCCCAAGAACAACAGATTATTATAATGGCTCATAAGGATAGTGAAGAGGTTTGATAAATGTAAGATAACCACATTATTAGGAGATCTATGCTCAGTAATAAAGTAACACTAAGGCAAGGTGGATCTTATGGCCTTAAGGGCATGAATAGATATATATTGATAATTGAGGAAGAGATAAGAGGCCACATATCCAATATATAAGCTAAGGAGATAAACAAATAGATATAAGAATTATAAAATAAAGCCTATAATGAAAAGCAAAGGTTAAGGTAGATAGTGATAGGATTCCATGTAAAAAAAGAAGCTTGATAACAAAGATAATTGAGACATGATAGAATAAATGGCTTATTAAGTCACCATAAAAAACATGATAACTAAAATTAATAGCATATTTGGCCATCAAGGTCATCAAATAGTCATTAATAAATTGTGCACTCAATCAAATGGTATAATTAAAAATAGTGTGGCTGGTAGAATGAATACAAGGGACAAATTGAAAGCCAATCCTTCAGACGTAAATGCAAATAATGATTAATAACATTGATCAAGCATGGATAGACACATTCAATTTGAGTAAGATAATAAAATAAATATATATTACCTTAATATAAATAATTGGAAGATTTGAAAATTCATTCAAAGAAAAATATTTGTCTTAAAATAGCATGGTGTTTATTACTAGAGTATGGATCTATTGCTTCAAATTTGTCAAACTCTCAAATTCAATCTTCTAATAAATAGTAAACATTATTGTAACCAACCCATTAGTGGGTGAATTTGAATTAAGATCTCTTTTTACTAAGCTCTATATAATATTAGCTAATCATTGTAATAAAGGCTAGTCTTTGAATGGTAGATAGACTATGCCCATTTATTTTCCTACAATTTTGTGCTTTCTAGGGTAGATTTACCTCTTTTGAGTCAAGATTGCTTTAAATCTATCTTTGTAACTAAGTATATAATGAATTCAAATGATCTCCATGATTTGTATTGTTATGTGAGTACTTAGTGAGCTAATAAACTTAGTTTTCACATGTACATCATGACTAGTTTCCCTCTCTTCACTCTAGTACAAGTATCCTCAGACTCCTTTGTTATTACTCACACAACATTCCCCATTTTTAGATAAAAATGGGAACCCTCTTTTCTTATATGAATTATTTAGATTCAGTTTTAGTTTTTCCCTTGGAAATCTAACCCATTTCTATTTTATATTAGTATTAATTGGATAAATGTTTATGATTGTTTCAATTTTGACTTAGTCACTTTCAGATGTATAGGCTAAATCTTTTCTAAAATTATTATAAAAGGGCTATTGTATTCCACTAAATTAGCCACTTTTTAAATCCATCACTACTTCAATCTACTTTAAATTGATTAACTATTTTTTTGTGTTCAACTTTTACCTTAGTTGATTTCATAAAATTATCTAAATGTTTTTGGGAGTCGGTTTTGAATCTATGAAAATGGATTCTTTTAATCTTTTATGTGCTTTCATTTAAAATGGATCTAGTCATTGTCATTTGAACACTTAGATATGTTAAGTTTAAATATTTCTTGAGTATTGGATTTTAAATTTAAAGTTGTTGACTATGTTTTTGTTGTATTCAACATGACCTACCTTGTATTTTCTTTAAAAAGTGGGTACTCCCTTTGTTTTTTATAATTCTTATTTATTATTTGGTCTATGCATGTGTGTTTAGATGATCTTATTACTTATTTAAGTTGGATTTTTTAATCATTAAATCACTATTGGGTGCACCTATTTTTTTCTTATCTCACATTACATCCCTATTTTCATTAGAAAAACTTATTGGGACTAATTTATTAATAGAAATTTTGGAAGTTTACTATGCATGACAGGTATTCAAATTTTTTTATTTAGTTTTTTTTTAATTCAGAGTTACTTATTCATATTCATTTTATTCATCATTATAGAAATTTTTAGTCTTCAAAAACTTTTAGTCTATGGAAAATTTTTATTCCTTAGTATTTTGGTCTTCAGGAACCTTTCAATAAAAAATTATTGAGTCAGGAACTTTCTTTTAAATTTTTTGGGTTGATAGCTTTTCATTAAAAAAATTTCTTTTAGATCATTTTGTTCAACACTTTTCTCTATGATAAATTTACTTGGAAAATTTTTGTCTTCAAAAGGTTTTGGTTTCTAGGAACTTTCACTTTGGTAGATTTCATTTAGAAATTTTTAGTCAAAAAATTTCTCCTTAAAAACATCTTCCTAAATGATAATCTCCCTAAAGAACACTTGGTTTTGTAGGAAATTTCTCTTAAACGACTTTAATTTAGATCCTTTCAATCAATAAATTTATCTTAAATTAATTTCCCCAACAAATCTTCTTGAACAAATCTCTCTAAATATCATTTTTGTGTTTGGGGTCTTTTTTTTGTAACCCTAAGCTCACCACATCATATCATTCAACCCAAATGCAAAGGTCAATCCCATAACTAAACCATAAATTGACAAGTGTCAAAATAATAAGTAACATTATGGCACCCTGAATGAGTAAGCATATTATGTGGTATGATCACTAGGATTAGGTGGTAAAGTTCAAATTGAATGAAGGTGATGAGCTCATAGATGTTGGTCATTCATAGTGCATGAACTAGAATGAATGACAAAAAACTAAAAAATTAAGCCACTAACTAAGCTCACATCATTTTATTGTCATTAATCTGAAAATCACATACCATTTTATGATTTCAAAATCTCTATATGTATCTAAATCAATTTAAAACATTCTTAGCATAATTCTATGACACCATTTTCAAGAGATCAAACCTTACTAACATTAAGAACCAACCATGGCATCCTCATCTAGGGAATACAAGGGAGATTTATCACCATCCACATTCTATATTAAATTTTAAATAGAATACCTAGATAAATTTTCTAATTTAATAGAGTTTGATGGTCTCCATGCTAATTACTAAGCTCTATGGGAACTCATAAAAAACATCAACCTATTCATATGTGAGGAAAATATCTCTACAAAATAAAATCAAGTTACATCTGACTTATTATAATACAGATTCTTTGAAGGGAGAACTATTGATGGTGTTTTTGTATACTATGTAAATAATAACACTATCATTTCATACATTTCAAGCAATGCATTCATGAGGTATTTATGTTTTCCCATTCCAAACACTACATTTGATTTACATAATATGGTTGATTGGAAAAATAATAATAACATGGAATAAGCAATAAGGAAATGTCTTGTTCTTGGGGATACCTTGAAATTTAAGGAAAAAATTAAAAAAAACCCCTCCCCATCACCTAATTCTAGATGGGAATTTATATAATAATGGATTTTTTAAATTGACTATTTATCCACCTAAGCATTCATTTCCTTCATTTATAATGGGTACCCCTATTTGACATGATCATCACTTGAAAGTGCACCTATGTATTAGGTGATGTTATTAGTTCCCTCCTACAATAATTACTACTAAACAAATATTAAAAAAACCAAGGAAAAAAATTCTACATGATGTCATATTTTTTGGATGTAGTCATAGGCACTATCTACATACACAATGGGGCTCTATGGAATCCCAACCCTAACTAAATCAAGAATAAAATCTGCAACTTCTACTCTTTTATCCACATTTATGAATATGTTAGGAACATATCAATAATTGTATAGGGTTTATATCCTTGAGTTTGGATAGAAATTCATGGAAGTCTCTAGTTTGAATATGCAAGAGCATCACTAATACACTTGTATATTTGGGTGATTATTGGTTTTAATCAAACTATACTATCATCATGATTATTAGACATAATGTCGATGCTCTTCATCTTCCCAATTTCATCTTAGAATTTTTTTTGAGTAGGATATTGCCTTCCAATTATGGAATGGGATAGATTAAGACCTAACCAAGAGTAAGAAGATCACTTTCCATAGATCCCATCTCAAAATTAGGATAACATAATACACATAATGTAGCCATTTCAAATATGTTGCTAATGTAATAAAGGCTTATCCCTTGGAAAATCTACCCCATAAGGATTGGGACCCCCATGGGAGAGTGTAACAAAAGGTTCATAATATGGGGATACCGTACAAACATGAAACTTTTGATCATGAATTTTTGTTCCTCAATTTAAAAGATGATGAAAAAGTCAAGGAAAGGGTTGAGACTATTGTTATAACTAAAGACTAATTGAGGGTAATCCAAGTATATCCCTCTCTTACACTTGGTCAATCTATATTTAGGATCCCACCACTAGGGAGGATGGACATCATCTAATTTACAGAGTGGAAAAAAATTCTAGAAACACAAGACCAAATCCAATATCTCCAACATACACAAATAGTGATGATATCTCTTCAACAAGAGTAAGAATAAGGTTAAGGGGAGACATCAACTATTGCTCAGTAAGGAGAATAATAGGATCCTCAAGTTCAAATGTCTACTATTGAATTGAAGAAGGTAAAACAAGATCTATATGAAGATTCAATGTAGATGAAGTCCAACATATGGGGTTGGAAGATGGAATCATATGCATAGACACCTTTAATGAGGAAGAGATTGCACCTACTATTGTAGCTTTGATAACCATAAGTTTTAATATGAATATTCCCTCTTCTACCTAAAAATTGAGTGATCCTTAGGCTAAGAGGAAGACAATCTATTATAAAATAAAATATAAGTAAACAAGGCCATAAACTTCATCCATAGATTTAACAAGTGGATAGGCACAACCTTCAAAAAGGAAAGGCACCCCTTAGTTGTGACCAATTAGGTAAGTGTGCTCTATTTATTATTCCCCTAGGCCTTTTTCCTATTATGTCCCTACTATGCATGTTTTAATTATGCCAACCACTAATATAAACACTTCTAAAACAACTCCTCCTTTAGTTTCCACATCTAATTCCATAACCACCAGTTAACCCATCACCCAATTGTTAGCTTCTTTCACTCAACTGGGTTCACCATTGCACTCATTATGAGTAGTGCAGACCATGGCATTAGTGGCCATAAAAAGAGTTCCAAATAAGAATCCAATATACATTTTACAACCCATTCCAAACTTAGGGAATGTATATTATTCCAAAATCATATGGATTTCAATGATTAATTCATCCCTTGAGCTTGATCCTAAAAATGACATGCCAATAGAGTTATAACCACTAGATCTATCAAAAATGACACTTCTAGACTGGTCCAAGGAGTTAGGATCATCAATTTATAAGAGGATAAACTTTAATATAACTAAGACACCCACTATGATTTCACTCTTTTATAAATCAAAAGCATCAGTGCAAAGGGTAAGGAAGTGGAATATAAAAGATAGTAGTTGGAGAGGCCTAATTTTGGAAGAAAGAGAAGAGATTTACTCTCTTTTAAAAGGATAATATAGAAAGAAGGGTTTGTCCCCATACATTAAAAACCTTAACTCCTACATGGAGACCTACACCAGATCAATATTTTCCATTCATGAGGGAATAGAGTAGGCAAGAAAAAATTTATAAGAAGAGATGAAAACCCTCAAGGAAAAATAATAGGTGATTTATGTTCCCTCTAGGATAGATCAATATGTCAAAAGTGTGGAATTAATAGTATCTAATATTTTGAATAGCATTCATTCTTTGAGAGTATAATTGGTTCACCATCTAACCATATTAACAAAATTATTTATGATTCTCAAGAAAGATGAGAATAGAATGAATTTATTGGTTTTATATACTCCTAATAATCCATTCAACCATTTGAATTTGATGACTCCCTTAGAAGTAGCTAATGAATTAAATCTAGATATCATAAGGATTAGATAATCCTAGAAATGTGTAAGTACTAATTAATCTTTACTTATTACTATCATAAAATAAGAGAAAGATGTAGTACAAATTTTGAATGAGCTAGAATTGACACGAGCATGAGAAAGCACTTGGAAGCTGGTAGTCAGGTCTATTTTTAACCAAATGATATAATAAAAATCATATAATTTCAAGAAAATTTTACAATGATTGACTTTCAAGTATATTTAAGTGAAGTTGAGTTTGATAAGGAAGAAGGCAACTGAAGTGGAGGTCTTTCAAGTAGGCTTCTAAGCTACCAAAACTGATCATGCCAAGCTAATATAATAAGTAGATAGGTTAAATACACCTCTCCTAGATATGATCATAGTATAGGTGAAACATGCCCAAGGATATAAACACTATTATGAGTTGGAGGTCAATAATAAAGGAGCTTCAACACCATATATTAGTTCAACATCTTAGATTCCACTTAGTGTGCTAGTTATAACCCCACCTACTAATTTAATCCCTCCTAAATCAATAAGTAAATGAAATACACATATTAACTTAGATACTTTAATATACTAGTTCATCCTTAGCTACAACTTTAGTTAGCACATCTATTGCAGCCACTAGCTCAGCTCTAATTACAACTCTAGTTCCAACAACAACCATTAGTAGTGTCAAGAAGGATCTAAGTCACCCTTAGTCGAAGGATAAATTTGTATAAATTTGCATGTAATTATTATTCATTACTAATTAAGTATTTCTACATCAAATTTTTATTAAATTAATTATTTTGATAGCATGCACACATGCATGACTGATGTAATCTCTAAGTTATAACATGCAATTTTATATCAAAATAGAACTTATGTTCTAATTATTATAATGTAAACTAAAGTTTTTATATACTTGAAAGATGATTTTACACCTTCCCCAATCCATTTAAATACATTTATACCCCTCTTTTCAAAGGTTTGAAGTTTTAATCAATATACAAGAAGAAATCAAGCGATTAATTGTCATGTAATTATGTTTATTCTTTCTTCTTCCTTATCTATGCTTTTGAAAATTTAGTTTATTTGTATTTATCAACACAATAGTTTTGAAGTATTCTAATGTTATGGATCAATTTTATTATTTTAATTTATGAATATTGATGGTATATATTCAACATATATTTAATATTGATAAATTTCATTGGTTTAAGAAACTAGTCTAGATTGAGTTGATAATATGAGGTGTGTAGGAGTATTTATTTTGGTATGGTCATTTAGGAGTGTCATATAGCTACTATATAAAAATGTCTAGTCTAATCTATAACCTCTCAGATAAGGGTGTATAATAAAAATCCTAAGGAGATCAATCCTTAGTTGAGATTAGTAAGCTTATTATACTTATTTTCCTAGACTGCTAAACATTCTTATTAGTGAGTGTGGAAAATTTAAAAGTGGAAATCATTGATCTTTAAAATACTTATCCACTAAATAAATAGTCTTATAAGTGACCTTAAAATAGCATAAAGCCTTATTTTCTTCTCTACCCTTCTTTCCCTTTTTGAGTTTATTTAAAGATATACCCACCATATAGTAATTATCCACCCATATAAATCACTTAATGTTTGATTTTATATTATATTTTACACATCCATCAAACAACTTGGTTAACATTGTAAGATCAACTTTATATTCCATCACTTCATTTTTTTTAATCACATAAATGCAACTTGTGTCCTAGAGTGTAACAACATTCTATAGAGATCATAAACCATTAGAGGATACCTTATTATTTAATTTGGGGTTTGCATAAAACCCACATCAATAGAAATAAAAAATATGGCACTACAAGGTAAGCACACTTGTGTGTTTTCTCAATATTAGAGGTTAGTCACTACATAGAACTGTATTGGAGACATCTAGTTGAGTAACAAGGCTTAGGGCTCAAGATAACCTTTTGGTTTCACCTTTGTCAAATCACATGATACTTAGACAAATACCTATTATCCCTAAGATACAGCAAGCTAAGATACATTATCTGATAAGAAAGGACCCACTTATCATCCCTCCTATGGTTCAACCTTGGTTAGTCAAATCTGGTATTACCATCCCTGTAAACCAACATGATCTACCAAAAAACCCATGGAAGTACTTACCTACCTTTTCCCCCACAAATAGAAGGATGGTAGTAGAACATATAAAATATTTCAAGGCCATTATTATACTAATTAATTTCACCCATGAGGATTTTTCATGGAGGTTATTCCCATTTACTCTTTAGGATTCTTCTTATGATTAGTATTTCAATTTACAAGAAATTTATATCACTTCATGAAATGAATGCTAAAATACATTTCTTGCATAATTTGGAAAAGTCACTAATCCAAACTTGGAGTATCAACATTTCACCAACATGAAGAGAGATCCCAATGAGTCAATCCTAGCCTTTAATGTAATATTTTGGAAGATGTACACTCAGTTGGCTATCACATATAAACTAGACACAGATTTGGCACTCAAAATATACAAGAATGTTATGGATCCTGTTAATGTAGTGTTTTTAAAAAGAGTAGTCATATTTAATAATCTATATTTATAATATCAATAAGATATTAATATATACAAGTAACTCAATTTGTATCTCAATCCATCGAATTTAGAATATCAAACATTCAATAATGTATTCCCATCTTTGAATCTAATTCTACATGCTAATCATAATGCCCCTAAATTCAAATATAATTAGTTTTACGCTTTGCAACCCATGACATAGTAAATAAAAAATTATAATTATGGGTTCCTAAATAATAAAAAACAAAGGAATATCCATCAGTAGAACTAGAAAAATCAACATCTAGATCACACCAATGTATCAGTCACTCATGTTTATGACTGCACTAAATATGAATTGGATTATATATAAAGAATGGTCTAAAATTTGAGAATTAATTTGATGAATATACATAAAGGATGGGTAATACCATCAATCATAATTATATCTAGAATTCCAAATTTCCAAGATATAACAAGCCTTTCAACCAGCCCACTAACAATGCAGATCATCAAAAATCTAGTAAGTTATCTAAAATCAATACCATGGAGACATCTATATCTAATTGGTGTAGGGTTCACAACACATCATATCATGGGCAATGATAATATGTATAGTTATATGTGTCCTTCAAAATATTTTAGATAAAAATGATTAGACAAGATCAAATGATGAATCCTCTAAATCTCTCTCATGAATCTGGCCCTTCAAGTTTAGCTATGGTATTTGAAACTTATGAGTCTATCTTCCCCAATTATAATGCCAATATTATAGAGGATAATTTTGATGAAGTAAAAGTGTTCCAATAGTTCAATAGGAATAATTAAAACCTAAGAATAGATATCCTCTCACCACTTATACTCCTAATAATACATTTATTTACCCAAAATCCTAAATCTGATTATAATCATCCTCCCACAAAAGGAAATCATTAGCTTTCGTATAGATATAAATAGAGTAAGAGAGGACATAACATTGTTGAGGATATGAAGAATATAAATTCCAATATAACTCTTCATGATCTAGCATAAATCACATAAAAGGAGCTCTTATAGAAGTCCATCATAAGCAAGTTTATTATATAAAATTCCCAAATAGATAATACAAATGTTATATACAAAATCAATCTTGAGGTTCCATCTTTATTTCTAACTATTTAGACATTTAGAAAGACCATACATAATTGTTTACTAGATTTTGGAGATTTAACAATGGTGATGCCAACCTCCATTTTCCAAAAGCTTGGTTTGACCCCTAGTCCATCCAAGGTCCATCAAAGAAGACTATTTCACATCTGGATAAAATAGTAGGGCCTATTTTGGGATAATTTATTGACAAAAGAATCTAGGTTTCGTCATAACTTTGAGTATAGATGACTATCAACATACTGGTAGTAGATATTCCTAAGGGATATATATTACTATTGAGAAAAGATTGATTTAAGATGATCAATAAATATCTTTCCACATACTTCTCTCACATTTGGCTACCATGGAGTGGTATCACCAACCATATCAGGATCAATTGGGAGTTAATAATGAGGTACCTTATTATAAAGTTCAACATTGCTAATGAATAAGTTATAAATCTCCTAATCTCATAATTTATACATTTACCATGAAGAATGAAATGAAAAAAGAAGTGTAAGGACCTTCCCAATTATGGGCCCTCTATTTTGATGGAGTGAGATCCAAGCAAGGATTAGGTGTTATTATTTAATTGGTTGATCCATAAGGAAATGAACACTTAGTTACATGCAGGCTCTAGTTTCTATGCACTAATAATAGAGCATAATATGAGGCCCTAATTTTGGGATTATAGTTTGCCATAAAAAATAACATCAATGATGTTGGTATATGGATACTCTGAAGTTATGATCAACTAGATTAGGAATAAGTACCAATGAAAATTATCATATTTAAATAATTACAATCATAGAGATTGGGATTTAATCAAGTCATTTGATATTTTTAATATAATGGTATTTCCAAGAGAACAAAACAAAGCTACCAATTCATTAGATGCTTTAATAGTGAATTTGGCACCCCTACAGGAGTCAAAAGTGCATAAATTCTCCATTAAATTGGTGATTTGTCCCTTAGTGCCAAATAAAGTTGAAAATTTTCAAGTGTTTGATGATGACCAATAAATCATCTATTTTCTAACCAATTCAAGATAGCTTGAGTCCCAGATAATTGATGATGAGGAAATAATCCATAGGTGCTATGAAGAATTAGATAAAGATGATGTCATCCAACTGAAGGAAAATTTTCTCCCACTAAGGATGTCTCCTTAGAAAGGGCCTTTGATATGGTCCCTAAAGCTAGCAATAAAAATGGCTCAAGGTTAATGAATCTAAGTTTAGATTAGAAAACATGGGTGATGAAATAAATGAACATTTGGTTAATATTATCTTAAGTTACACCTCAAAAAAGGAGAAAAGTCAAGGAATTGATCATCAAGTATAAAAATGTAATTTCATGGACATATGATGACTTAAGGATATTCAATCCTAAATTCATCACCCACACAATTCTACTTTAGCCAAATCATTAACCATTTAGGTAGAGGCAAGTATAGGTTAATCCTATCCTATAAACATTGATTTATAAAGTAGAAAATATTCTAAGTGGCTAAATAGTCTTTCCTATCAGGAATTTAACTTGGATGGTTAATCTAATTCTATTCAGGAAGAAGAGCAATGAAATTAGGTTGTGTGTCGACTTTATAAACCTTAAAAAAGCTTTTAAGAAAGATAATTATCCTCTACCCTCCTTAGATGAGGTGATATAAATTATGAGTGGTTTTGGAATGATGTATTTCTTAGATAAATTTTCAAAATATAATCAAGTATTGGTGGAATCAGAGGATAGGATGAAAATCATGTTTACTAAAAAATGGTTAACATATGCATAGATGTGAATGCCATTTGGGTTGATCAATGTTGAGCTAATTTACAAAGATTGATGGATCACACATTTTAGGGATTGATAATCAAGTGCATAATTGTATACATGGTTGACCCCAGTATTATCTCTAAAAATAGGGTTAATCATATTGATTATTTCTAGTCATTTTTTAAATTTACAAGAAGTTTGATATATCACTAAACCCCAAGAAGAGTAAATGTGGCATTATTGAAAGCAAGCTTTTGGGCCACATTATCACCAAATATGGGATTACCATTGACCCACATTTATTTCAAGGAATTTAAAAAATAATGTTCCCAAATAGTAAAAAGGAGTTGAAGTCCTTCTTTGGGAAAATTCAAATAATGAGAAAATTCATATTAGTGTTTGTAGAAATTGTGAGAGCCTTAAATGAAATGCTCAAATGAGATGTTAAAATGGAATCAACACTTGAAGTTAAGAATTAATTCCAAGACATTAATAATTTCATATCAAAGGCCCTAGTGTTGGTAAACCCAAAATTTACTAAGGACTTTTCCTCTACTCATTTGCTTTGAATCATACCACTACTATTATACTTACACAAAAGAGGGAAGAAAGTGAACACCCTATCAATTTTATGAGAAATAACTTTAAATATTAAGAGCTTAAATAAAATCTGATTTACAATAAAATACTCACCCTTGTTAAATTGGTTAAGAGTTATAGGCAATACATCATCTAAAACAAGACCATTGCTATTATACTAGACCTTGATGTCACGCTTACGCTAGAATAGAATGTGTTGGGAGAGTGTAGGGGAAAATCGATTGAAAAATTACAATATTTTGATATTTATATTAAACCTACCAAGATAATCATAGGCTAAGGTATTATTTAACTAATGACTAAACTAAACCCATGCATCACCATCGAATAAGTTTTTCAAACACAATTTTTACAAGAGGATTGGTATTCAGCTATTATTCAATTTTTACTCATTGGAACATGCACCCAAGAACTCAGTAAAAAAAAAGGAACTTGAGGTTCAAATATTCTCATTATATGATCAATAAGAGCATCCTCTACAATAATAACTATGAAGGCATCTATTTAAGATGTGTGCCATGTGATGAAGCCTAGGAGATTCTAAAAAAATTAAATCAAAAGATCAGTAGCAAGTACCCATCTAGAAATACCACAACCCATAAAATACTTAATATGGGATATTATTGGCCAATAGTCTTTAAGGATGCTCACTCCCACATAAGGGCATGCCATGAATACTAGGTTTTGGTAAAAAGGGAGGTGCATGTAGTAATTCCCCTATAGTTTTTGATTGAAGGTAAGTGATTCACCCAATGGGGCTTAGATTTAATTAGTATCATAAAACTGAATTTGTTGGGTGGGAAAAAGTTTGTGAACATTGCTATAGATTAATGCACTAGATGGACTGAAGCAACAACCACCAATAACTCAATAGCACAATATGTGATTAGTTTCCTTGAATAGCATATCACAACCATATTTGGAAGCCCAATTTCATTGGTTTGTGATAATGGGCCTACATTTCAATTAGTTGAATTTATAAAATGAGCACATGATAATTAGATCAAAATTAGATCATCCTCTAATCACTACTTATAATGGAATGGATTGGTTGAATTGACTAATAGGAACCTCATTGATGAAATAATCAAGTATGATAAAAATAATCCCATATAATGGAATATCTTACTAAAATACACAATCTATAAAAATCAAACTCATTATAAAAATACCGTCAAAAGCCTCACCATATCTATTGGTTTATGGTAAATATTTAATGTTCCCAATTATAATGAAGTTGCCAACATACTAGTTTATGTAAGAATACATGGAGCCCATCAAGAATATAGAGTCCAGGTTACTAGATATCATAAAAATGGAAGATTCTAGGAATGAATCATTACAAAAATTTAGAAAACATCTAGACTTAGTCAAAATATGGTCTGATAAGAGAGAGAAATGTAAAGCATTTAGGATATTTGACTTCATGTTTCTATGAGACAAAGCCCAAGAAAGGAAAGAAATACATAATAAATTCACCCCATTATGGATAGGGCCTTATCATATCTCTAAGATCCTAGGTAATAATGCTTTCCATTTTAAACACCTCTAAGGTAACAAATTAAAATATCCTATCAACTGATAGTTTTTGAAATAATACTTCATGGTTGCTCCATCTAGAAATGTCTTTGAGTAATAACGAATGTTATGGTAGAGTTATGGGTAGGTTAAATTTACTTTATTAGTTAGTTTCATGATTTTAGTTATTTGATTTCATTAGAGTAATTTATGCTTTCTAGATTAGCCAATTTTGCTTTTTGTAGTTCGCAGTGCTTAGTCTAGTGTTTTATTTTAGGTATTTTCCCACTTTCTAGAATAGTTTTCCTTTGATTTCGTGGAGATATAAATGATCACTCCTGGAATAATAAAGTAACAAACTAGGAAGATTGAATCCAATGTGAATCACTGAGTGTTACACCTTTTAAATTAGAATTTGTAACAACCCCATTGGGTTTTACTATAATATTGAAATCTTTTTTATTAAAATTAAATACACACATTCAACATAAATATTCAACCACCAAAAATCCTAACTAGTGATTTTAACTAGCTTAATTGTTTTATTTAGCCATAGATGTTTATATATAATCCACTTATATAAGGATCACCATGTATAGATATAAAAATCATTAACAAATTGAATAACTATAATCGTTACATTTCAACATAAATGAATAATACAAACTTAGCCAAATTTGATATAGTGTTGCACCATCTACTGTAATAAATATAATGAATAAATATTACTGTTTCAACAATACATTAAATATCTCAAATGATAAAAGATGATACAAAGTTACTCTAAGCAGAGTCTCCATAACTCAAATATCAATATATAATCTCAAGTGTAGTATCATGTATAGTACAACAACTAAGAGGGAGAGCATCATCTGAGAATTTTCCCATACCAACCATGGACCATATATCCACATCACTATCTACCAAAAAATGGGATGGCCCTCCTTTCATGGATGGGTAGATAATGATGGTGTGTAAATCTAGAGTAACAAAATAGAACTTGTGTGTTAAATATATATAATACATAATGTGTACCATAAAAAATCCGTTCTAATATGGTATCTCACATATATGAAAACTATATCAACATATGAAATGACAATGTTCATCAAACATTAATATTTCTAGCTTTTTCAATAATAAATGATATATAGGATTAGTCAAAATCATACATATCACTTGATTGGATTACCCCTTATCTTGCATTCATGGTGTTAATTAAGCCAGTGGAATCTATCATCTAATTAATTAGGGTCATGAATGCAAGATTTGATA
>JARHVA010005385.1:40000-185000 GCA_037957365.1 Torreya grandis
AATCTAGAGGTCATATTTAGATCATGATATGAAATTATCTTTTCTAGAAAACCATACAATTGATAAACTTCATTTATAAAACTCTTTGCAATATTAGGTGCATCATTAGTCAAATTGCCTAGTATAAAGTGATATACCTTGGTTAGTTTGTCAACTACTACCAAGATCATGCCATCCATGTTATGGGATAATCATAAACCTTCAACAAAATCCATACTAATCACCTACCACTTCCATTATGGTATGTCATGTGGATATAAAAATCTTATTAGATGCACAAGTTTAAATTTCACACACAAACATTCTAGACAATGAGACATAAAATTTATTTCATCTTTCTTGCTTTATTTCAAAAAATAGTGTGGTATAAGCTCATAAATGAGCTTGGTTACTCTTCGATTTCTTGAATATGGGGAATTGTGTAGTTCCTTTAGCATTGTGCTCCTCATATTCTATCTATGCTTCCATTATACCATAGAGCACCATCACTCTCTATTCTAAATCTCTTATACCTATGATTTTGAGAATTCTTAGTCAATTCTTTTTATCCTAATCATAAAATTCATCTCCTGGTGAGAATTTGATAATTCGATCTCTAACATTACTCTTCATAGTAGGCATAACTACTATGTACCTTCTATGGATTAGACCATCAACTAATATATTCTCCTTGACTTTGATATAGTTAATATTTAAATCATAGTCAGATTAGAACTCTAACCATTGAATTTAATGAGAATTTAGAGTTGGTTAGCTAAATATGTACTTAAGTCCTATGTTATCAGTCTTGAACTCAAATAATTTTTCCAATAGATGATGTCTCTAAAATTGAAAAGAATACATAATTCCTATAAGTTCTTAAGTAATGAGGGCCATAATTCACCTCATAAGGCTTTAGTTTCCTAGATTCATAGGCTACCATTGAACCATCCTACATAATAACTACTCCAAATCCATCCCTTGATTCATTTGTGATCACTAAAATTTGACCATTAAGATCATGAACTCTTAGCACTAATGGTAAATGAAGCCCTATTTTCAATTCCTAAAAGGATACCTCACACTTATCTAACTAGAGAAACCTTTTATTATTTTGATGAAGAGAGGTAATCAAATTAGTTATCTTAAAAACATTTGGAATGAATTTCCTATAATAATCCATTAACCCCATGAAACATCTTACCTCATGCACATTCTTTGGTGTTGGCCACTCTATAATATCTCTTATCTTTGTTGGATCAAATAAAATACCATATACAAAGATAATATGTCCTAGATATTTCACTTTTTTTTGAAAAATGCACACTTATACGACTTACCATATATGCTTCTACAAATGTTGTAAAACTAATTCCAGATGTTGTACGTGATCTTTCTCATCCTTGGAATAAATGAGGATATCATTAAGAAAGACCAAAATAAATTGATCTAGATAATATTTGAACACATTGTTCATAAGGTTCATGAATGTTGTTGGATCATTCATCAATCTAAATGGTAAAACTATAAACTCATAGTGTTCATATCTAGTTCTCAAAGCTATTTTTAGTATATTCTCTTCTTAGACCCTCAACTCATGATAACCTACTATAAGATCAATCTTAGAAAATACTATGGCTCCTTAAATTTTATTAAAGAGATCATCAATGCATGGAAATGAATATCTATTTTTTATCATCATTTTATTCAACATCTTATAGTATATGCACAAGTGAAGAGTGCCTTCTTTTTTCTTGATGAATAAAACTATAGCACCCCATGGTGATAAAATTAGTTGAATCAGACCTTTTGACAATAACTCCCAAAGTTGTGCCTTTAACTCAACTAATTTAGTGGTTATCATCCTATATGGTACCTTATATTATGGTTCTGATTTAGGTATGATATCAATTAAAAAATAAAACATACACTTAGGTGTCAATCCTGATAACTCTTTCAGAAACATGTCATGAAAGTTTCTTAAAAAAATATAGTCTTTAATAGATGGTTCCTTATACTCTTCCATATTATTTATCTTAATTACAAATTCCTAACATCCTTTCTTTTGAGATTTATTGAGTTTAATGGTAGAAACCTACCTCAGTTTTAACTCCCTTTTGTTGCCTTGAAGTTGTGTTTAATTTAGGAAATCATCTTAGCACTCAACCTTATTCAAATAATAATCAACCGTGGATTTATTCTTTACAAGCCAATTGACTCCTAGGATCATATCATATGATCCCAATAGCATAGAGATATACTATTTTATTAAACTCAGGTAATATAATATTTTCTTTGACTAGACACTTATTAACATTGACCTTTGACTTATTCCTATATTGTATAGATCATGAATTTTTCATTATTCCATCTCTTTTTGATAATTTACTAATCAATATAAGAGTAATGAAACATTTTTTAGCTCATGTATCAATTAAAATAAAATTTGGATAATTGAAAAATATACCTGGTAGTTTTATGGGTGAAGTTTGATACACAACCTATTGATTATCAACAAATGCATGAATATTTTGCTAAAACATACTTTGATGATAAGTTAAACCCTTGTTCTTCAATTTTTCTTAAGGACATTTATAAAAAAATGGTCACCTCTATAAATAAAGCAAGTTCTAACCAATCCTTTCTTCTCAATTTGTTAGTTTTCCTTAAAACCACCCTTAAAACCATTATCAGGCTTCTTGTTCCCTAAACCACTATTTCACTTGGCATTATGATTCCTAAACTGACCCTTGGAATCTCCTCTCATCTCTTCTAATTATATTTTTTCATCTTGATAGTTGATTTAAAACTTCCAAACTTATTTTTAAACTTATGTATGACTTAGGCAAGAGATTTTAGTTTATGTTATGGCTTGACCACATTTTTAAAAACTTGATCCATAGTAGATGGACCATGCACATCTAATTCAATACCTTTTTTTGGTTTCAATACCATGATGAATTTATTGATTCTAAACCTCTCATATGCCTAATACTAACATACACACTTAAAAATCTTGGTGAATTTATCCCATTATTCATTCACTCACAAATCCCCTTGCTTAAGACTCTAAAAAACTTTGAGGTTTTGGTCAAAGTATAGTTATGGAAGCCATTGTGAGCTAAATAATGTCACAAACTATTCCCAATTGATGGTGGTTGACTCAAGGTTCATCTAGACCTTTTTGTTTGTCCACCAAGTCACTACTTTACTAGAAAGCTGATAATCTACCTAGACTAGTTTCATGACTTTATAATAATTCCAAATCTCAAAATACTTCTCCATTTCTATTATCCATGCTTCAAATCCTTCCCCCAAGATAGTTCTATCAAACATAAGTGGATTCATATTTTACATGTCAGGTGTGAACTATATAATTTCTCAAGCTCATGCATCATGTGGCACCTCCTCATGCCTCTTCTCTTGAAGATGTTCCTAATCATTAGAATGATCTTTAGGTTATTTTTAATCATTATTTTCTTCATGGCCATGCACTTCCTATTCTAGGGCCATGATTCAATCCCTAGTCTCTTGCATGTTTATGAGGATTTGGTCTAACTTTTTATCTTACTCAACTGCAAAATCATTTGGATCCATAGGGTTTTGATATTCAAAATACCCTCACCTATTATTATAGTACACATCATTGTTATTATTATAATAGGATAATAAGTGTTTGCATTAGTAGACACATTAATTCCTAATTCTTGAGCCTCAACTCTAATACCATAATGTAATAACCCCACTAGGTTTTATCATAATATTACAATATTTAAAAAAAATTAAATACACATATTCAACATAAATATTTCACCACTATAAATCCTAACTAGTGATATTTAACTAAACTTATTAATTTAGTTAACCATAAAGGTTTATAGTTAATCCACTTAGCTAATGATCACCATGTACAACTATAAAAATCATTAACAAATTGAATAACCATAATTAATGCATTTCAAAATAAATGAAATTGTACAAGTTCAGCCATAATTGATGCAATGTAACATAATCTATCATAAGAAGTACAATGCATAAATATTATAGTTTTAATAATACAAAAAATATTTTAAATGATAAAACATGATACAAATCTCCTTTGAGCAGTGTCTCCTTAACTCAAATATCAATATGTGATCTCAAGTGTAGTCTCAAGTATAATAATCTAGTTGCAAGGGAGAGTATCATCTAAGCACTTCTCCACACCAAACATACACCATAGATACCCAAAACTATCTCCCAAATAAGTGAATGGCCCTCCTTTCATGAATGGTTACATAATGACAATGTGGTAATATAGAGTAACAAACCAGAACCCATGTGTCAAAGATATCTAATATATAATGTGTATGATAGATAAATTATTTCTAATATGATATCACAAAAATATGAAAACTCTGTCAACATATGAAATGAAAAATCTTTATCAAACATTACTTTGGCCAATTTTTTCAATAATAAATGATCTTAAGACTAGTCTTAATCATATAAACCATTTGATTGGATTATACCTTATCTTGCATTAATGGTGACAATTAAGCTATTGGAATCCTTCCTTTACTTAATTAAGGTCATGAATGTGAGATTTAGTAAAACTAAATAATAATATTAAAAAACCAAAAGATTCAATCTTAATATTTTGTTTAGCTAATCAAAATACATTAAATATAGAAATCTAAAAGACATTCATTTAATCTATCAAGTGAAGTGAACGAAATCCAATCATATAGGTTATTATAAATAATAAAAAAGATACAAAATCAATCATCAATATAACACACCATCTGAGTAATGAATATCTAGACTGCCAGTTGCTTTATCCATTAAGCAACTTATAATATTTTTTTCATGAAATAATATTATAACCCTAGATAATTAATTATTCATATTCTTTATATAATAATAATCAGTCCTTACATAAAATTATGTTATGTATTTAATCTCATAAATATAATGAATGCTTTATATTTAATTTTTCTAATTGTTTTATAAACACCAATATAATCAAACATCCATTATTTGTTGTTATAATTATTATAACACAAATATATATATATATATACACACACACACACACACACACACACATATATATATACATATATATATATATATATATATACATATATATATATATATATATACATATATATATATACATATATATATATATATACATATATATATATATATACATATATATATATATATATATACATATATATATATATATATATATACATATATATATATATATATACATATATATATATATACATATATATACATATATATACATATATATATATATATATATATACTTCATTTATATAGTACACTACTAAGGTGACATCCACCATCTTTTACCTTAGTGTGTATTGTGTACAAGAAGTATACATTTATTTTAAAAGAAAGCCACATAACATTTTATTTAACTATAAAAACTCCATTTTGTATAATAACTAGATACACAAATTTTATATAATTGAAACTCTTTCATATGTATTTTTCAGCATATTCAAATCATTTAAATCAAAATAATCAATCATGATTTATCTATTCATAAAATAAAATATAACTAAACACAATTGCTTTTACCCTTCTTGGGTTTCAACCAAACCATCTAATAACATAGTCAAATAAAAACATCAATTTAACACCCAGTCAAAATAAATCAATTTAACACCCAATCGAATACATCAATATAACACCCAATCAAATACCTTTTTAGGTATCAATGATAATTCCCCATATTTGGATGATTTAGGGTCAACTCAACACACATAGAAGTAATCAAATTATGATGTAAATGAACATATAGGAACTCATATATTCGGTCCTTATACATATACACAAGGTATATGTACATTGTTCACCTATACAATCCCATATGTATACTAACAATGTTCAAAACCTAACTCATCCATTTAACAATAGCAGTTTAGTAATCTTTATATTTTTATAAAACCAAAAATTATCCTAGAGTCGAACTGTTCATCTACCCATACTAGGGTAAAACCAAGTGATTTCTCTAGAGATCCTAATTCTATATATAATCTATTGTAGGTAATAAGGATTCCATAGCTAAGCTTCAAAGTTCAACCACATTTAAAACCCAATCATAAACAATATTATCCTTTGAACTATAGTATACAATTTTATTAAATGAATTAATTGATAAACACACACACACACACAGATATATATATATATATATATATATATATATATATATATATATATATATATATATATATATATATATATATATATCTGTGTGTGTGTGTGTAACTCCAAAAATAATGAGTTGTTTAATATTTGAATAAATCATGTAGACATAACTAATTTAGTCTATTTTGCAAATACCCCATGAAATATATATCAACTTGGTTTAACATAAATAACTCAACCAAATTATATATATACCCTATAAATTAAAACTCCATTTTTAACAGTGAATTTTAATTTCTAAGGAAGGATTGGATAATTTATAAAGTCTTTTATCATCATGGCCAAAACCTACTATGTATCACTAACCTTCATAGGTTACCTATTGGCCACTTTTGTCTCACATACCAAGCTTGTACCCATATGGATCAAGTTACCAATAGATGAGTAGATGGATATTATTTTAAGGACCATTTGGGATGTCAAGAGTGCCTATAATAAGCATGGAAGTGCATAAAATTCATTTGGCTATTCATTATGTTCATCTAGACATCTGGAGTCTAGTGGTAGAAATTTTAGGTAAGCAATTTGATGACATCATAATAGCCATGTGTGGATGAGTTAGGGAGAATTGGTCATATGGGTTTGTTCACATTAATGCCAAGAACATATGCACTATGTTTTTGGTCATTTATTGAGGCATATTAAAAGATATGATGACCCAAATTTAGCTTCTCAGGTAAAATCTTTACCATAATTAGCCATTTTTTAAGAAGCTCAAATAAATCCAAGTAAGAATTTTAAGAAGGCCATATCTCATACATATGGCATTATCAAGAGAAAAATTATAATATGGATTTATCTAGCTTAGTCCCTAGTTACTACGTGCCAAGTTTCAATGTTGGATCCTCTGGCATAATTCACTAAGTTTCCATATTTATCTATTTTTGAGCTAGGACATCACGTAGGATCAAATGGACTAGACAACTTGTGCATTTAATATATTCATTTATAAGTCTCTTGGGACTAGTAGACCAAATGGGTTTATCCCTTTTGGTAACAAGAACATCTCCTATAAATTTTATGCTTCTATGATTATTTAACTTCAAGATCCAATACTTCAAAGTTTATAAAAAAACATAATACATTTATGCTAGCATCAAGTTAAAGCCACTACAAAAATCCATTGAAGTCTAAATTTTATGGTCTATAGGATGTCAAATACATCCATGGGAATGCCAAAATATATTTTTGTTAATATCAAGTTTAAGATCAAGAAAAATAAATCATTTTAAGCTTATATTTGATGGTTACAAAAACATCAATAATTATCATACAAACATCATTTGATGGGACTGTAGACAACAAGTTTAAAATCATGAAGTAATCATTGGAATTTAAATAATGGGTACTAAAGGATCTATGGTTTGCATTAAATCATACACTCAGATCTAATGTCGATAAAAAGTTAATGGGGTTAGTAAATCTTAAGAGTAAATTTGTGCATGATAAGTGTCAATAGCATGTTCGACTAACATATGATCAATGACTTGCAAGCATTCATACAGATTGATATTGATGGAGTGAAATGATTCAATATGTCAATGGGATGAGTTAGATTTTGATGGTCAATTAAAACAAAGTTATGGCTAAGGTTTTTGATGGAGGTTGAGAAGCCATTTTTTACTAAAGGTGATAAGGTTTTGTAGGGTCATCTTGATGCCATTGAATCTCATTAAAACACCATGGTACAGTTAATATGATGCAGTCAAGTATAATGAATATAGTGGACCACTATTAGATCTCAATATGGACCTCTATTTTGACATTTTCATGGCTTTCAAGGTTCATTCTTGTGACTATGTTTTCCATTTCTAAAGACGGACCTAGGTATGGTAAACTATCAGCTACTACAAATACTAGTGGGTCTTTTTAGACCTAATGGGAGTCCAAACATGGTTATGGTCTACATGTCTACATTAATATGGATAACAATTGGAAAACTAATGACCTTAGATTTGTCTTCCATCTATAGGTGGGACCTATAATCCAAACATGGAAATGGAGCAGATATGTGGTTAATACAAAAGGGTTTCATTTGTCCATGTGGCTCCATCATTGACAAAGAAGGTACAAACTATCATTCATAGAATATCCCTATCAATTTAAACATTTGAGGTTTTTATCCTCATGAGCATGTAAATTAGTGGGATAAGTACAAAAGGGTTTCATTTTTCCATGTGGCTCCATCATTAACAAAGAAGGTACAAACTATCATTCATAGAATGGCCCTATCAATTTCAACATTTGAGGTTTTTATCCTCATGATCATGTAAAGTAGTGGGAGAAGTAGTTAAGGGCACTAATTATACAAAAATATACTTAGTCATCATGAAACAAATCCTCTTTTCTAGTAGGACACTCACAACCAATGAGAGGAGCGTAAGGACTAGTGGGATAAAAGGAGGTCTATTTGTTGATCAAGACATGCATGCATAAGGCAATCAAGTGATGCCACCTCACTTCTTGATCTCTATGACTTTCCTACACTCTCCAATGCATTGTTACAATCTATTTTTCTCTCTTTTTTCTATATATAGAGGATTTTTAGCCAAAAAATGGATCCTCTCAATATTTTATCTACTCCCTCTCTTGGGCATGACCAATCTTTGCCAAGATGGATTTTATAACCTCTTGAGGTGAGTAAAAGACTATTTTATGTTTTGTCATTCTGGTATAGTGTGTACATGTTAGATTTGTATATGTGGTAGAGGTTTATACCTTGTCAAATTATGATCTCACCTAGTTACTAGTTCATCTTGTTCTACAAGTCATGTTTAGTATTTAAATCTCTTGATTGAAGCCCACATGTGGAAAATATGACTAGTTAGTGTCTTTCTCTAGAATTTTTCATTATTTCCATCAACTTAGATCATTTGATGAACCTCTTCATGAAACACTGATGTATGAGAGATATTTTAAATCATATATCTAGTCTTGTGTTTGTTTCATTAGTGTTTAAGAGTAAAGTAGGGTGGATCAACCCATAACTTAGGTGAATCACTATTGTTAGCTTAGGTTTCCCTATTTTATGTTCTCTCTCTCTCTCTCTCCATTTTCCTTAGTCATTATTAGGTTTTATTAGTGGGAATGAGTGAAAATTATGCATCAAAAGAGATACCCTCATTAAAATCCTAGAGGTCTAACCCCATTATAGGATACCCATAGCCTGGGGTTAATCCTATGTTGAGCTATATTTGGGAGTAGGACATAAACACTTTTGCTTCTAGATAGGATACAATCTAGATCTCTAAAATTTCTAGCATGCCTAGTGGGACCAAGGTTTAAAATATTGGAAAGATCTTGCTTTGTATTTCCTCTAATTAGATTTTAGAAGCAAGCACATTAGCACCAATGGTGACATAAAGTCAAATTTTTTGGCTATGAGTAAACCAGGTATGTGTCATTTCAAAAATTTAGTTAGTTCTTAAATCTCATTTGACATATGAAGTTGATATGAATAGCTATGTTGAATATCCTTATTATCCACCTCCTTATCAATAGCTCCAATATGAACCTCATAATACATATGAGCCTAATTAACCCTACAAAGATTTATATCAAAGCTATAAGGAACCTTGGAAAGTTACTCATGATATTTATTATCAAGGGAATAGATCTTACCTTCCTCATGATCCTCACTAGCAACATGAGGACCTATTTCATTCATATATGATAGAATATTACCTTGATCCTTCCCATGGATAACAAGTCCATAATAACACTACTCATTATGAACCCTATCATGAGTTATCCATACCAACACTTAAGCAAACTTTAATAAAACTTGACAAGCATGCACTGGAATTGTGCTCATAGAGATGTTATGGATAAGATGTCCCTACTCACTTGATTCATCATGAGAGAGAATCATTATAGTGAATAGAATAATAATGGACACCTATTGAGAGAGAAAATTAGAATAATCTCATAAGTGACATGATGGATGTAGGTGGTTACATTTAAATAATTAAGGATAAGTTAAAAGGCTTGAAATAATAGCAGGTCTAACCTTACCAATATTATGTACCTTCATATACACCACCTCAACCTTCTTATGTGCCACCAATTCCTCCCCAAGAGTCCATTCCAAGTAACCCTTTAAATGTTTCATGTTCTTCATAATTTCCTCAAACCTTTCCTTATTAGAAATCTATTTGAGAGAGTTGTCAAAGAAATAAGGAGATTATTTTGGAACATCCTACTATTGGGGTCTAAGATCTATGTAATTAAAATTGAATCACATTTATAAATCAATCCTAGCTTAAAGAAGATAGAGCATACCTACACTTCTAATTGGGAATACATTTGTTAAGTGGGGTCATGACCAATATGGGGATCCACTAAACCTAATTGGGGATAACTTGTCAAAGTACACCATGCTAGGAAGGGATCCAAGGCCTAAAATATAACACAATCATGTAATAACCCTAAAAGAGTCTTGTTTTTAATGTGTAATCTATTATTATATACAAGACATTAAATCTAATCTAGTGCACACCAAAGCTTGAGGCACAAAGTGGGCATTAAAAAAAAATAAAACTAAACTAAACATGCACACAAGACATATACTGACATCAATGTATACATAATCCTAATGTATGGGAGATAAGCTCAATTGAATTATCTATCTACTCTTATAAAAGAGAAATAAATTTAGGAATACTTACCTTTGAAGAAACCCACTGAGCCTCAATCTCTCCCTTCACCAAGGTGCTTCACAAGAGATTATTTTGGTATGTAAGGATAACAAAGTCAAATCATCTCTAGGCTACACAACCTATACATCCATCTAAAAGACTTCCCCACAAGACAAGATCTACATTTCCAAAGAAATTATGGAACCCTAAGCTTTATTCATCAAGTATAATGGTTAATAATTATATGTTCATTCTCACTTATTATTCTTCACTTCTCTTCTTCAAAATGATTTGAAATGAACTTGTATATATAGGCATATCTTTTTCTAAATCCTTTAGAATATATCAGTAGTATAAGATCAACCCATTCAATCCTATATGTTTTTGGGAGATAATTCACTAGGTTCTGAGCTAGTTTGAATAAAGGGATAACAAATATCTTAATGAAAAATACCCCTAAATAGTACAAGGTCAACCTAGTCAACCCTATACAATAATTAGAGGCTAAAAACTCTACAAGGTTGACCCAATCAACTAGTTGAGATGGGATCTGATGCAGGAGCATCTACATACGTCTTGGCAAGACGTGGTCATGATTAATTGAAATTTGAATTTATTGTATTTTCCTCTAAAATGTTGAAATTGAGGAGTAATTGTAAAAAGATAAACGTAAAAAAATGATTGTTGGGCTGTTGAGGGAATAATGGAGGAGTGGTTGGAATATTTTCAACCTTGGTAAATGGTTAGAGATCAAAAACTGTATTTGTTTTGCCTGAGCCCAAGTTGGGCGTGGAGGTTTGAAGGAGGTTTTTTTTAAAACAAACAAAATATAGCCAAGAAGAAAACTAATTCAAGAAGAGGATCTCTAGGTGGCATGAGAAGTACGTAGAAGAGAGAGGAAAGACCTCTCTTTTAAAGAGAAGTTGCTGTACGGACCAAAAAAAAATGCATAGCAGAAGAGAATATATTTAGTGAAAAGGAGAAGAGTAGAGCAGAGGCGTGGAAAGAAGATTGGCGAGTATTGGAGGGCCGTGAAAAAAAAATATGAGAAAGCTGCAAAGTTCATTGAATATGATACTTCCTTCAGTGAGAAAGAGAAGAAACAGTCAAAACCTATGAAGGTTACTTGTAATCTTAACAATGCAGTCTGTAAACGCAAATTGAAGGACTACAAACAAAGTAAGATTTGGAGCTAGTAAATAGCTATATTGATGAAACCAATCGCCCTTATGGTGCAATATCTGGATCAAAATGTACATATTCAGCTCTGGATGATGTTCCAAGATATGCTGATCCAGCCATGAGGCATTCAAAGAGCACGCATGGATTATGATGTTGGCAGTGCTTCTCTTTATACGGAAACTGCTTATGGGCAATTAGTGAGGCTTGGTCGAGCTCCAGAAGCAGGTTATGGTGGCCAGTCGAGGAGTTCCTATGGTTATGACAGAGATGTTGGATATGCACGAAATTCACCTGCAGGTGCTGGAGTCGGTGGAGCTTATTCTCTAGTTATGCTGCTAGTTCCATTCCAGGGAGAACAGATATTGCAGGTAGTTCTTACTCTTTTTGTTCCCAAGCTGAACATCAGGTGCTGGATATTTGCCAGGCCGTGGCAATGGAGCGTATTATTGAAATGTAAGGCTAACATACTCCTTCCTGTGGTGTTGGAGCAGAATTAAGAATTGGTTCCTGAGCTGGTTTATATTATTTGCACAATTTAATTGGTGCATGTAGGAATTTGTTTACTTGTCTTATGCATTTTCCTAATATACAGATTTGAAGTTCATACCAAGAGGTACTTGTCCGGCCTGGTTTGGAGTATATCTGAGCTTTGTATATTTTGGCTGGGGGGTTTTTATAGTGAAGGATAGATTATGCCCTGCTCATATTTTAATGCTCATTCTGCCATTTCTTGAATAGATGAAGATATTTTCCATGTAAACTGGTATATGTTGCCTACACCAGTTTTAGATTGAATGAAGGTAGCATGATCAAGATTGCATCATTTACAAATTTATGAACGATAATTTTTTTTGTCCAAATTATAGGAAAATCCAGATGATATATTGCTGATAAAATATTGTAATTAAGCCCTATTTAGAGTTCAAGACATCGCACCAATTTTGGTATTAGAGCAGGCAGGCTATCATCATTTGGTATCAGTCAAGACAGAGCAAGCTTTCATCATTTGGTATCAGAGCTTGAAGCTCTTGGGGATTTAGGAATGGATCATAAGTTGTTGCAGAATTTGGCATAGTTGCATTTGTGAATGATGTTACAGTTGTGATAGGAATTGGCAAGGATCAGCAGGACAAGCACTGGAAGACTCTGCTGGAGAAAAGGTATGAGCAACTTTACTTTTGATATGAGTTTATTTTGTTAAGAAGCAAATAGGTGAAGAGAAAGGCAGCCAAGCCATTGAGGCTTAAAAAGAGAAGAAGCCAAGGAAGGCTTAGAGAAGAAGATCCAAGAAGAAGCTTGGATAGTTTGCCAAAAGACTAAGGTGAAACAGACTTAGGTGAGGTAAAGGATGAAGTTTTGAGAAGAGTGATAGAGGGACTGCCTAGAAGAAGAAGATCCAAAGCAAGGTAAGCTTGGATTTGTAATTTGTGTTTGTTAAAGAGTTGTCTAAAGGGTTGCTGTAGGATTGAGAAGAAGATCAAAAGACTAGGATGCAAAAGGCCTAGGTGAGATCACGTGGATTGTCAAAAGACCAGTCAAGGAGAAAAGGCTTGGGTGAGACAAGGGATCAAGAGACCAAGGTGGAAAAGACTTGGGTGAAGATCTGAGAGATGGAAGCATTGTTGAAGGCACTACAGAGCAGCAAGGCATATGAGGGCAGCAAGAGGAAAGCAAGCATCAAAGGTATGACTAATGTTGAGTTTAATAAAGAAATTGCTAGTTTGAAGAAAGAATTAGCTAAGATTAAAGATGAGTATGAGTCTTGGATGCAGCTGAATAGGAAAGCATGGGTATGGCCAATAAAGAAGAGGATAAAGTGGCCAATAGATCTCCTAAGGAAGAGGAGAAAAAGGCAAAATGAGATTGCCATAAAGAGGGAAGCCCAAAGAGGCAAGAAGATAAGAAGGTTGCCAAGTGAGCAGCAAGAGGAAGAAGTTGAGAAGAAGGTTCTCATTGAGGAGAACAAGAGAGAAGAGAGAAGAGATGAAGTGCTGGGAAGAGTACTTGAGAAGATGAGAGTGTCCATTAAGAGGATACTCATGGAGACATTATGGTCTCTTGTTTTTGTAATTAATGCTGTTTTTAAATGGGTAAATGCAGGTATGAGCAGCCTATTGAAGGTCAAGAGAAGGGCCTTGGAGAGTAAAGAAATTGGTACAGGAAAAGACACCAAATGCATGAGTGAATATGCAAGAAAGAGAAGAGAGTTTGCTGCTGTTAATAAGGTGCATTGGTTAATGCATGAGAGAAGAGAAGTAGAAGATGAAGCTGAATTCTATGATGCCATTGAATGCCAGGAAGAGGAAAGAGAGCAGCCAAGCATAAAAGAAAAAGAAAGGACAGATAATCAAGAAGCCATACAAATGGAGCAGCCCATTAAGGAGGTAAAATTGAGTTCAATAATTGATTCTTCTTATAAGCATGAAACTGTTGAAATGCATGTTAAAGAAGCAATTAGAAAAGTGAAGTTTCCAATTAACCATGGATATGTGATGCCTAAATGGTGGAAGAAACAAACTCCCAAGCAAGAGGAGGTGCTGGTACAAAGGCATGGATGCAGGATGCCTACATGGCTTGAGAAGAGAAATGGTAAGAAGGAGAAACAAATGTGGGTGCCTAAGAAGGCAAAGAATGAAGCAAATGTGAGTATTGAGACACCAAGACCAAGAACTCAATGGAGGAAGGTAAAAGATGACACAAGCACATGGAAAGGTAAGACAATTGTTTACAATGAAAGGGATAATGATATTTTTGAATCATTTAATAATCTTTTTATGGAAAATGAGGAATGGAAAGTGGCTGTAAGAACTAATGTACAGCAAGGAGAGACTTCCAAAGGGATGGATGATGAGGAAAAGAGAAAGTATACAGCAGAACAGACAAGATGGCTTCAAGCAGAGATTGAAGAAAGCAAGAAGACAGAAGGTATGAATACTGCAATTGTTTTTGATGAATATACTGATGTTGATGAAGAAGCTGATTTGTATGAAGAAACTATAAAATGGATGAATGTAATTATAAAGGATGAACGACAATCTGGTCCTAAGTTTGATATAGGACATGAATATGTGAATGAGTTTGTGTTGAGTGATGAGATGAAGAGTAAGGTTAGTAAGGAACAAGCAATCCTTCAGATTGATAAGCCCAAGTTTGATGAAGATTGTGAGATAGATGAGATCTCACTAAAAGTAGAGTTAAGAATGATAGAGGAGCTGTTTGGTAATTCAAGAGAGTTGTATAAAGGTGCAAACCATGGTGAAGGCAGCATTGGAAAGAGTGAGACAAGACAAGAGCAAAACAATGAGACCAAGACAGTTTTGGTCAAGAAACAGGAGCAGAAATGTAAAGGCAGCCAAGAGGCTTCATGGCCTCAATGTTTTTCTACTAAGGTTGCTTGTGATGTTTTGAATGCAGGTGCTAAAATTGTGGAGATGAATGAAGTCCATAGTTCAATGGACAAATTTTTTAAAGAAGATCTCGAAGACATGTATGAGAATGAAGCATGGAGTTGGGAGATTGAAGCTGAGAAAGAAATAAGAAGAAGAACATACCAGAAGAGGAAGAAAAGCAAGATGAAAGGCAAAGACCAGCAAAGACAAATTCAAGCACTATCATTGACAAGAAGACCTTGGGATCCAAGCATACAGTAAAGACTAATGCATGGAGTCAGCATTTCATTTGAACTAAGGTTCAAATTGTTTCTAGAGGGAGAGTATGATGCAGGAGCATCTACATACGTCTTGGCAAGACGTGGTCATGATTAATTGAAATTTGAATTTATTGTATTTTCCTCTAAAATGTTGAAATTGAGGAGTAATTGTAAAAATATAAACGTAAAAAAATGATTGCTGGGCTGTTGAGGGAATAATGGAGGAGTGGTTGAAATATTTTCAACCTTGGTAAATGGTTAGAGATCAAAAACTGTATTTGTTTTGCCTGAGCCCAAGTTGGGCGTGGAGGTTTGAAGGAGGTTTTTTTTAAAACAAACAAAATATAGCCAAGAAGAAAACTAATTCAAGAAGAGGATCTCTAGGTGGCATGAGAAGTACGTAGAAGAGAGAGGAAAGACCTCTCTTTTAAAGAGAAGTTGCTGTACGGACCAAAAAAAAATGCATAGCAGAAGAGAATATATTTAGTGAAAAGGAGAAGAGTAGAGCAGAGGCGTGGAAAGAAGATTGGCGAGTATTGGAGGGCCGTGAAAAAAAAATATGAGAAAGCTGCAAAGTTCATTGAATATGATACTTCCTTCAGTGAGAAGGAGAAGAAACAGTCAAAACCTATGAAGGTTACTTGTAATCTTAACAATGCAGTCTGTAAACGCAAATTGAAGGACTACAAACAAAGTAAGATTTGGAGCTAGTAAATAGCTATATTGATGAAACCAATCACCCTTATGGTGCAATATCTGGATCAAAATGTACATATTCAGCTCTGGATGATGTTCCAAGATATGCTGATCCAGCCATGAGGCATTCAAAGAGCACGCATGGATTATGATGTTGGCAGTGCTTCTCTTTATACGGAAACTGCTTATGGGCAATTAGTGAGGCTTGGTCGAGCTCCAGAAGCAGGTTATGGTGGCCAGTCGAGGAGTTCCTATGGTTATGACAGAGATGTTGGATATGCACGAAATTCATCTGCAGGTGCTGGAGTCGGTGGAGCTTATTCTCTAGTTATGCTGCTAGTTCCATTCCGGGGAGAATAGATATTGCAGGTAGTTCTTACTCTTTTTGTTCCCAAGCTGAACATCAGGTGCTGGATATTTGCCAGGCCGTGGCAATGGAGCGTATTATTGAAATGTAAGGCTAGCATACTCCTTCCTGTGGTGTTGGAGCAGAATTAAGAATTGGTTCCTGAGCTGGTTTATATTATTTGCACAATTTAATTGGTGCATGTAGGAATTTGTTTACTTGTCTTATGCATTTTCCTAATATACAGATTTGAAGTTCATACCAAGAGGTACTTGTCCGGCCTGGTTTGGAGTATATCTGAGCTTTGTATATTTTGGCTGGGGGGTTTTTATAGTGAAGGATAGATTATGCCCTGCTCATATTTTAATGCTCATTCTGCCATTTCTTGAATAGATGAAGATATTTTCCATGTAAACTGGTATATGTTGCCTACACCAGTTTTAGATTGAATGAAGGTAGCATGATCAAGATTGCATCATTTACAAATTTATGAACGATAATTTTTTTTGTCCAAATTATAGGAAAATCCAGATGATATATTGCTGATAAAATATTGTAATTAAGCCCTATTTAGAGTTCAAGACATCGCACCAATTTTGGTATTAGAGCAGGCAGGCTATCATCATTTGGTATCAGTCAAGACAGAGCAGGCTTTCATCAGGATCAAGGAAAGAGTAAGGATGATAAGGCATTGAATATGAATAGAATGGGTAAGGTTGAGATGAATAGGCTTAAGGTACATAGTTTTAGGAGATGAGTGTGTAGATGAAAAGTGGAAAATGGGACAATGATCTTATAAATCACCAATGGTATATCCATGCCTTTCTTGGTGAACCCCTTAAGGCATGCACTCAGAGAGATTGATACTCAATAGTTTCATGCAATATACAAAGTTTTAGTAATCAATAAAATTTTGAAAATATTATTTGTATACATATGCCCCACTCATACCTCATCATGTGTCACATGAGTGCAACACAGGATGGTGATTTGAGATAGAACATGATAACACATAATGTTGATGCTAAGTAAAGTAAAGTAAGTATAAAATAAGATAAATGAAGGGACATAATTAAAAAACACATACCTTTTATTAATTTAGTTCTTTAAATAAAGAAGTAGACTACAAGATCAGTGAAGGTATCCAATGTGAAGAAGACTCGGTGAACCTATAGAAGTTAGTGCAAAAAATAGCCAAAAATAAAAAAATAGAATATAGGCATATGATAGTGTAAAATGAGTTAAGGCAAAGATATGAGGGTATTAGGAAAAATTGGAAAATTATGATTTTTAAGTCAAGGCTAGAATATTGAAGGAAAATAAATGACAAAAGGATGGAAAAATAATGAGAAATGATGGTAAATGAATTACAAATGAATGGAAATAAATGAAAAAAGACTGGAAAACATAGTAAATCATGGTGGAAAACATGGAAAACATAAATGACAAAAAGGAATGTAGAACATTCTAAATCATGTTGGGAGGCATGTAAAATAGAAATGGAATAATGTAATGTAGAACATACTAAATCACATTGGGAAGCATGTAAAACATGAATGACAAATTAAATATCAATGCAAAAAAAAATTAACAAAGATAGGTAAGAAAATGACAAGTGAGCTCATGTAAGATAGGTAAGAATAAAAACATGAAAGATGGAAAATGAAATATTAATGAAGATTTGAGACAAACATTAAGAAGGCATACGTAAAGAGGAATATGTAATAATGTAAAATTTCATTTATAAGATAAGTGAAGTTTATAAAAATTCAAATAAGAACATGATGGAGAAATAAAATTTAGAAATATGTAAAAGATGAACACTTAAACTTAATGCTTTTTCTAAGATACAATGTTAGAAAACACAACCACCTAATGACATGACTATCATGACAATGTGATGGGGTGGTAAATAAGTGGTCTAAAGGTGTAATCCATAGTTGTTCAAACGTGTTGTTTTGATCTAAAGCTAGATAAAATTGAAAAAAAGTAATGATAGCATGTTTTTAAGAGGTGAAGAATAAGGAATAAAAGAAGAAGGAAAGTAGATTTAGAATCCCAATTTTCCTATTAAGGGGAGAAATGAAATGTGTGGAGGGTAGAATGAAGTAAAAACTAAGGTATATGAACTCTTTATCGACATCAAGACACTTAAATTAGGTTTGTCAAAACAAGAGGACTTTTGACCTTAAGGACTTTTAAGAAATTCTCTTATCCACACAAGTCTTAGGCTAACAAATGATGTATATAAATCATCCCATAAAGGCTATATACATGAAAATTAAAATAGACCTACCTCCCCATAACATATTCCCCATTCCTCAAGACCCTTTATAGAGTCATCTATATACTATGAATATTGGGTAATTGCATGAGAAAGTAGGTAGAATCATAGAGTTTATTGAATTCCCATTTTTCAATTTACTGGCCTACCACACCCCAAAAGACCTCAACTCTATGTGAGGCCAACTATGGAGTTTGAGTTTGAATAGAGATATGATATGTGCTTAGAATCATGTCTTTTGGTATGATTTTAAATTTTGAGATTTGTATATTGCCTTTTAGATATCATTGCCTTTTATTTCAAATGATTTAGATTTTACATTTCTTGATGGCTTTTTTTAGTCCTCCTCTATACGAATTTGCAAAACTAAACATGGGTGTTAAATATGACTTTCATTTGAATACATCGGACAAAGTTTATAAGAAAGATAAACTTTAAAGAGCATGGGGTCTTAAAGTCTTGTAAATCTAGATAAAATAAAAGTGTTATCTTGACTTCATTCTTATTTGATCTAATATGGAGTGAAAGAAAGGGGAAATCAAGAGGAATGACACATGAAACAATTTGAATTACTTAAAATCATAAGAAATGTGACAAAAGGAAAAAAAAAGGGATACAATGATAGAAAAGGAGTGATTCATTCTCATAATAATGAGGGAAATGGAGGAGAACATTTAAAATAAATTGTTTGTACAAATTCCATCTAACAAAAGAAGAAAAAACTAAAGTTTGGAACAAGGATCAAAAAACATTTTTCTTATAAAAGGAATGACAAAACGGTAATTTTGTGAGGAGGGCTATGTCTTATCCACAGTCTTATACTAAAACTCATAAAATAGAAAACCACAAGGGTGACAAAAAGTAAAATGTGAAACAATAAAATTAGAAAATAAGCAAAGGTGGTATGTTTTGAGGAGGGCCAGGTCCTATCCATGGTCTTATACTATAAAATCACAAAAGAGCAACCCATAAGGGTGAACACTAAATAAGGGAAAAAAATAATAAAGCTACTAAGGCAAAGAATAACATACAAAGATAAAATTAAATATATGAGGACAAAAATGAAATAAAATGCCAAATTTAGTGTGTAATAAAACCCAAGAACATAAAGTAAAATAATGATGCTTATAAATCAAAAGTAAAATAAATAAAGTGCATTAAAACATGAGGCAAAAAGAACAAGTAATATCTATGTTAATGTCTATATTAAATATGAGCATGTGAAATATAATTCTATAAGTCTCAAAAGGTTTCTTGAAGCTAGATTTCTTTGTTATTATGTAGTTTAGAATAATAATGGGCATCATAGGATGCCCTAATAGGTAATTTGATATAGGGTTGGGCATAAAAAGGTGCCCCAAAGATTGAAGGAACATGTGGATTGGAATCTCAAGATGCCCCAACATGTGAGTTGGAGTGAGGTAAGATTGAATTATTAGAATGATTTGCACTAATTTGGTAGGTGCATTTATAGATAGATAAATGTGTTGGTTTGGTAGATTTTAGGGGTGTTGAATGTGACATATATGGGTAGGAGAGGTATGAGGAGGTAAATGAGGACCATGTATGATATGTGTTTGAGTAGGCATTTGAAATAGGTACTCTTTTAGTTTACGTGGCCTAAGAAGTTGAGGTTTAATGGATGTCATAATATGTTTAAAGTTATTCATGTTAGATATCATTTCCTTATTAGCATAGGAAGAAGTATCAACTATGGTTTGAAAAAAATTAGTAGATGAGGTATAATTATGGGATGATTGTTGTTGATCATTACGTAGTTGATTTTTACATGATTTAGGTTTGAGATTGAATTTGAGAAGCTTGAAGATAGTATTTATAACATTGTTTTATTAGATTATCAAGATTGCAATGTATACCAAGCAAGGAAGAAAAAATAAAATAGTAAATATCATGACAATACTCATGAGGATGACCTATAGTAACATGCAGAAAGTAAAACTTATCAGGATTGTACCATTTTGGAGGATGTTTGGAAGTATCAAATCTCATGGGCTTAGAGGGTGGTAAGTTTTTCATAACTTATTCTAGACTCAAGGGAGGGTGGTTTGGGTTAAAATTGGTTGAATTGGGTGCTCGATTTTGAGGTTGAGGAGAATTGAATGAATTAATATTATGAGAACATGATTTAAAAGGTACTTTAGTAGTTGTTTGAGATGGTTCAAATTGAGTCATAAGAAAGTCTTTCCTTTTTATTTCGTCTAACGGTTATTTTAAAGTTTTAGGAGAAAAGATCTAAACTTTATATTAAAGGGGAGATTTAGGAGTAGTAACAAATAGTTTTAAAAGAGTATCATCATTCATGTTCTGGTCTACTTGATGAGCTAAAGACTTCCATTGTTTGATGAAAATATGAGAAAAATCATTAGGAAGTTGCTTGGCAATGATTAAATGGCTAAGGTAATTTTTAAGAAGATCATCATATTGGAATCCTTTACTAGAGCTTTAACTAAATCATCTAGTTTTGAGATGGAATGTCGAATAATTTTGCTATACCATTTATGTGCATCACCAACAAATGTTTTGGCTGAGATCTTGGTAGTAGAAAAGGTGTTAGTTTGGACCCATTATTTATAGAGATTACCAAAAGACTTAATAAAGATAGTAGGGTCCTTAGTCCCATTATATGTAATAGTTGGACAAATGTTTCAAATAAATATGGATGTAATGAATGGGTATAAAGGTTCATTTTTATGATGTTGAAGCATTTTGTTATTTAATGGAATTTGAGGGATGATATTCCCATTAACATCTCTAAGAGGAGGAGGGACAAAATTTTGATTTGGCTGAGACATGATGACTTGAGGTGGTTAACTAGTCATGTTTGATAAATGTTGTTTCTTTTTCATCATTTGAATTGGTTGGTTATTTGAAAGATGTTAATTTTTTTTTATAAATTGTGAAAGTTGAGTTGTATCAATAGGTGGGTTTGAAGGTGGGGTATTAGTGTTGTTAGGAAGAGGATTGTTAGTGTTAATGGGAGGAGGATTCCTTGTAGGTAGAGGATTCCCATCATTAGTGTTAGTTGTCTTAAGTGTGGTAGAAGAAGAAAGAAGATTTGTTAAACCATCATTATTTTTAGGAGTGTAAATAGTATTATCATCAAGGTTTTTGAATAATTGGGAACCATCTAAATTATCCAGTTCAATGGATTTAACCATATTACTTTGGTAATTGATAAGGATTGGTGATCTTGTTATGGGTGTAATAGGAGGATTGTGAACATTAGTTGTAAGAGTATTAGTGTTGATATAAGGGAGATTATGTGGTGAAGGAAACTCAACATTGGTATTGGGAGGAAGATTAGGATGAATGACCTTAGCTACATTACATTATGTAGTGATTAGTTTTTGCATTAGGAGAAGATGATGGAAGAAAGTGGATAAGTTCATCTAAAGTAACAAAATAAGTGAGGTTATTAGCCAAATCCTTAATTATATAATGTTATTGACTAAAATAATGTTGAATAGATGTCATCATGATGAGATAAGACTAGATAACCATAAAAGAAATAGGTTCAAAAAAGAATAAAGAGGTGGGAAGTGACAAAAATTGTATAAGGTCAATTGGGTTGACCCAGTATAGTGAAAAAAGGTTGGAAAAATAGTGAATAGGGTCTAGATATAGTACAAGTTTCATTGGGTTGATCCAATAGAGTGAACAGAGGTTGGAAATGTACTAGGTCAACTAGGTTGACCTGGTACAATAAACAGGGAAAATTAGAAAACCTATAACAGATTGTGAATTGAAACAAGATAATTTTTGAAAATAATTTGAAGAGAAATGACATAAAGGAAACAAATAGTGAATTGGAATTAAACTAGCCAATCCATTTAAGGGCAATAACACAAAACCTTGTACCATGGTATCTACTGCAAGTTTTTATAATACAAAATATAATTGAGAAAAGAGAAAGCAATCAATTGAGAAATTAAATAGCTAACTAATTGGTCAACTTGAATGTTTATTAGATTATTAAGATAGGTTTTTAAATGTGATGGGATCTTGGCTATAAGCAAGGAACTAGAATGGAAATCTAATGATGGTTTTAGGTAGTTTGGGATGAGAGAGTCTATACTAGAAATGATACAAGATTGGTATTAGGGCCTACCCCCTCACTTCACACACCTAAATGATAATGGTGTTGGGTAATGAGCCATAATATACCGGTAACCGTGATTTATACTTGACTAGAGTATCCATTTGGCTTCCCCTTCAGTGATGAAATTGAAGTAGGTTGGCCTTGGGTAGACAAATGTTAAAATGATTGTTTAGTTTTTATGATTTGGCCATGTGTGCATAAAATATAAAATATTGAAAATAAATGATTAATTAAAATCCACCTAATTAAGATATGTGATCTATTCTAAGCATCCAAGCAATAAGAAAAGAAAGTGTGAACTAATTAATAGCATATAAATATAATTTCAACATTGAAACAAGGTACAATGTTGATATACTTAACATTATATGCATAAAATATATAATAGGATTGACAGGGTCAAAATTGTACTATGAAAGTAAGGTCTAATAATGAATAGGGTTGACTGAGTCAACCCAATTATCTAGAGAGCACATAGGACACAAAATTAGTTTGGCAAGGTCGATCCACTTGACTATGCAAGGGTAGTTTTAAAGACTAAAAACTATGAAATAAAATATTGTAAATAAAGAGATATAGAGATGTAAAGTAACCTTGGTATATTAGAGATGTAGATAATGAATATTATTGTTTAATAAACTTGATATATGCTTACAAATTATGCTAATTGGTTTGACTAGGTTGATCAAGCTTTAAATAAAATTGTTGAGTGCCTAAAATGTCAATGGTTAATTGCGTTGACCTATTATATTGAACCTGGTGTCCAAAAAAGTACAAATTCAATTAGGTCCATGTAGTAGTCTAGACTATATGTCTGGAAAGCTGAAAATGTGTAATGGGTTAACTGGGTTGATCCAATAGCCTGTACCTAAAATCTTGCACATAGAAGTTAGATACTAGGTTGATAGATTCAATATAGTATGACAAACATATGATAAAAATAATTATGAAATAATGAAATAATATGAACAAATCATATAAGGGATAGTTCACATCAGGTTCACGAGAATGTATGCAATCATAAATACATCATGTGTATAAGTCAATCTTGGATCAAACAAGATAGAGCATACCTACACTTCTAATTATGAATAAATTTATTAAGTGGGAGGATACCCAATATGGGGATCATCTAGACCTAATTATGGGATCACTTTTCAAAATACAACATGTGAGGAAAGGTTCCAAAACATATAGTCTAACACAATCACGTAACAATCCTAAAAGAGTCATAGGTTTAATGTTCACTCTATTATAATAAACAAAAAATTAAAGATAGTCTATTATACACTAAATTTTGTGTCACAAAGTGGGGGTTAGAAACAAAAAAAACTAAACTAAACATGCATAAAATACATATACTCATGTTAATGTATATAGAATCCTAATGCATGGGAGAGAAGCACAACTACATTATCTATCTACTATTATAAAGGAGAAATAAAGTTATGAATACTTACCTTTGAAGATGACCCCACCAAGCATCAATCCCTCCCTTGGCTAAGGTGCATTGCAATATATTATTGTGGTATGTAAGGATAATAGAGACAAATCTGCTCTATGCTACACAACCTATCTATACATCCAAAAGACTTCTCCACAAGAAAAGATATATATCTCCAAAGAAATTATGGAACCCTAAGATTTATTCCTCAAGTAGAATGGTCAATAAGTAGATGCTCATTCAAACTTATTCTTCTTTACTTCTCTTCTTAAAAATGGATAGAAATAAACTTGGATATATAGGTGAATCTTACCATAAATACTTTTGAATATGTTAGCTATATAGTGTCAACCTAGTCAATTCTATATATTTTTTAGGGGTAATTCACCAAGTCTCAAGTTAGGTTCACCAAAGGGATAACAAATAACCTAATAAAAATACCCCTAAATAGTATAGGGTTAACCTAGTCGATCCTATATTGTAATCAAAGGCTAAAAACTATACAGGGTTAACCCAATCAACCTCATATAGTCAATTAGTTGAAAGGGGTCAAGGAAAGAACAAGGATTATAAAGCATTGAAAATGACTGGAATAGGTAAGGATGAGAATAATAGGCTTAGGGTAAATGGTTTTAGGAGATGAGTGTGTATATGGCAAGTGGCAAAAGGGACAACAATCTTAGGAAGCATAAATTATCTACCCACACCTTTCTTGATGCACTGCTTAAGACATCCACTTAGAGAGACAAAGACTCAATGGGTTCTTTTAAGATACAAAGTGTCAATAGTCAAGAAAATATTGAAAATATTATGTGTATACACAATAATCCATACTTCCTCAATAACCCTTTATGAATTCCTTCAAAGTTCCAATATGGAACCAAGTGGTGAATTCATTGGGTAGGCAAAGTGAGGCAAATATATATTTGAGGACCCAAGTTAAAGAAGAATCCAAACCTATAAAAAAACTCCCTCACCCTTCCCCATGATTCTTATTGTGATCTTTATATACATAAATCCACTAACCACCTTAAATAAAAGATATTTATGGAGAATATAACAAAGCAAATCAAAGAGTTTAAGCTAAAGACAGGGAAATTATAGGAGAACCAAAATTATAATGTCAAAGGGAAAATTCCATCTTTTCCATCTTCGAACCAAACTATGCAGTCAAGCCAATCCAAAGCTACCCATCCCCCATCCCTACTTCCTCAAGAATTTAGGTCATTTCCATCTTGGAAATCTTTTTAATGTAGTAGGTAGAAGGAGGAAGTTGTGATTATGGAAGTCATATAAGAGACCATGTAGCCTCCACTCCTTTCACCTCAAAATCCCAAAGCCTTTCCTTCATGGAAAGCCATTCAAGAGGGAAAAAAATAGGAATAGAAGGTGAAGGTGATGTAATATGATCAATTTTTGGAGCAAAATTAGGTACATATGGTAACTTATTTGGACCTCTCTCATTTTTTTCAATATGTTTAAGGATTTTCTATTCCGCTTTTTGAGAAATAACCTCTCCTCTATGAGGCAAACCAAGAAGGTACAACTAAAGAAGCAACAAAATAAGTTGAATTGAGTGACCAAGAAGAAGAAATCATGATTAAGACACCTCTTGGTAAGAACAAACATGCTCTAGTTTTCCATGATGATGCAAATATGGAATAAGTATAGGAGAAAGTTGATGTAGAAGTTGAGAAACAAGTATAAGAAAAAGTAAATGAGGAAGAAGTTTTTGATGTACAAGAGAAGGATATCTAAGTTGGATAAGATGATGATATTTTCCATGAGCTCCTTGAAGATAAAAAATCTGCCATTTATTATGAAGGACAAGAGCTTACAGGTGAAGAACAAGCTAAAATTGATATCATGCTTAGTCATCAGATTGATATTAAAAATGAAGTAGTGGTGATCAACCAATCTAATATTATAAAATAAGTATTTTAGCCTCATGTTTGTGGTCAAGAAAATGATATGCTTTCTTCCAAAATTCAGTTTTAAAAAGCTCCAATTGAACTATAGAACAAAGAGAATAAATCATCTAATTTGTTGGATATCTTTCATTCAATTTTTTATTTATGTGAATGTGATCTATTATAGGATAAGAGGAGTACTATCATCAATAAAGAGGTAGTTATTCTCTTAGGAGATGACATGTTTAAACTTTTCAAACACGGTTATCAACTTTTCTCTCCAACTTCAAACATCTCTCTACTCTTGGAAGTTGAGAATGGCTCAAATTTCCTCAATAAGTCATAAGATTAGGTTCATCTTATTTAGAGGTTAACCTCATAGATATGTCAAAGGAGACACATCAAGCTGGTCTATATGTTCATGATTAGTAGTTTAGGAATGAGGAAGAACTGAAGTTATTCTTTAAAATTCTATAATTTTGGAAGGAGTATGATTACGTCTTGGACTCATGTCTAAAATTCATGCATTTAGAATTGGTAGAAGAGGAACTAGTTGTGTATGCAATTAGAATTCCATGATTTTCATGAATTAATCTTAGATCGAATAAGATAGAGCACACCTACACTTTTGATTAGCGATACACTTGTTAAGTGGCTACATGAAAAATATGGGGATCTTCTAACCATGATTAGGGGATCACTTTTATCACTTGTCACAACACATCATGCTAGGAATGGTTCCAAATCCTATAGTCTAACACAATTTCACAACCCTAAAAGAGTCCTCTGATTTGATGTTTAATTATGTAATAAACAAGAAAGTAAATTATTCTAAAAATAAGAAAATTAAACTAATCTACTATGCACTAAATATTGTGGCAAAAAGTGAGGGGTTAGATTAAAGTTAATTGAATATGTATAGGTAACTTCAAATAAAGTAAGTTTGAGTAACACCCTAACACATAAAATATGAAGAGTAATAGTATTCGATCTAACACCATGATAATTATATCTAATAAAAGAGAGGAGAACAATGTTATAATATACCTACCTAAATGTGAACCCCTCATAATTCAATCTCTCCCCTAGCCAATGGGACTTCACAAGGGGTTATTGTTGTTCATAAGGATCACTTTTTTTAGGCCAAAGCATCCAAAACCTATCCACAAGACTAGGTTCTCCAAAATAAGAAACCTAATCTAAGTCTCCTCAAATAGAATGGTGGAAGAGTAGATTGTGAAGAAGTGTGAGTGAATAATAACTCTTTATTATGTATTCTTAATAATGATTAAAATGAATTTTCATATATAGGAATATCTTACCCAAAAATCATTTAGACATGTTAGTTATGCTAGGTCGACTGGGTTGACCTAGTACATTCTTGAGATAATGCCTAAAGTCTATATTAGGTTAGTCGGGAGACAAATAAATTAAAAGAGATAATGTGACCCCAGAATACACTGGACTAGGTCATCTTAGTGTACTAAATAAGTAAAAAGGGTGTAAAACAAGGATAAGAAGGATAAAAAGAAGAAAAGACTAGAGGAATATGCAAGGGAGAATAAATATCTTAGGGAAAGGTTTTAGTAGATAAATGGATTGGGAGTAATGTGTCAATAAGGGAAAATAATACCATGAAACACTAAAGGTATTCCCACCCCTTTCCTAGTGCACCCCTTAAGGCATGCACTCAGAGAGATTAAGTCATGATGGATTCCTACAAGATGTAAAGTGTCAATATTTGATATAAGTTAAAAATATTATGTGTATACATATGCCCCACTCGAAGCTCATCACATGTCACTAAGGTGTAGTAGGGGATGGTGCTTTGAGAAATAAAATAAGGACACACATAATGTTGATGCTAGAAAAGTAGCAGTATTTTTTAAAAGTATAAAATAATGGAAAGTAAATGACTAAGAGGGAAACTAATCTAGAAAGTAAATAACTAAAAAGTAAATGTGATGCATACCTTGACTTACCTTTTATCATGGGATGGTTTTTATCTATATTTTTAGTTGTGATTATGTAGGGCATAGAGACTACTTTCTTCAAACCCAGAAATATAAAACTAAAGAGTAAAAATAAACAAACGCAATAAAAGCCAAGATAATTGGTGTTATGTGGATAGGACGTACTTGAGAATTCGGCAAGATAGGTGAAAAGTGATATGTTGGACCAAATGACCAAGTCAAATAAGATTAAATCAAGTAACCAAAAATCCAAGGTTATTAAAGACCAAAAAACTCAACCAAGTAAACCTTAAGTAAGAAAAGGCAAACTCACCACATCAAACCAAAGATAAATGTTAAAAAAGGAATGATAAGCAAGACAAATCAATGGTAAAAGTAAAAACAAAATGGTAAAAAAACATTTATGAGTTAGTAATAATCCACATCTCACTCAATAATGGAAAAAGGGGATGCATATAATGGAAAACAACATTATTGAGCGAGCAGTAACAAACCACTTCCCACTCAATAATGGAAAAAGGGTACAAACTCAGGTGTTTGTAATAGCAAGATAGAAAAATCATGATAAATAGAAAAATAAAAGAAAAGTAAGCCTAGTAAATGTAAAATGAAGTGAAAAATATGATCCAAAGTCACTCAGACATGTTGTTTTTCATCTAAAGATAGATAATACTAAAACAAAGGAGTGATATCATGTTTTTAAGAAATGAGGAAGAAGAAATTTAAAGAAGAGGGAAAATATATTTGGAATCACAATTTTTCTATCAATGGGGGGAAATTATATGGGTGGAGGGATGAATTAAGGAAAAACTAAGGTAGAGAAACTCTTTATTGAAGTCAAGACACTCACATTTGGTTTTTTGAAAGAAGATGACTTTATACCTTAAGAACTATGAAGAACTTCTCTTAGTAAAACAAGTATTGAGTAAACAAATGGAGTATATAGATCATCCCATAAAGTTTATATGTATGAAAATTAAAATGGATCTACCTCCCCATGATGTGTTCCCTACTCTTCAGGGCCACTTATATATTTTTTTGTCTACTATGAAGATTGGGTACTTATGTGAGAAAGTATATAGCACCATAGATTTTTTTTGAAATCCCATATTATAATCTACTAGCCTACCACACCCCAAAGTAATTTGTCTTTATGTGAAACTGACTATGGAGTTTGAGTTTTAATTAGAGATAGGAGATGTGTTTTTAATCACATCTTTTGGTGTGATTTGACTTTTGAGATTTGTATGTTGCCTTTTATTTTTAAATAATTTATCTTTTAATTTTATTAATGGATTTTTATTATTCCTCCTCCATACAAATTTATAAAACCAAACATGGGTGCTAAAAATGACTTTCATTTGAAAACTTTGGGATAAGGTTGTTAAGAGAGAGAAACTTAAAAGAGAATGGGGTCTAATAGTCTCATAAATCTAGGTGAAATAAAAGTGCTATCTTAACTTCAACTTTGTTTTATCCAATGTCGAGATGAAAGAAAGGGGAAATCAATCGGAATGACACATGAAACAATTTAAATTTATTCAAATGGAAAAAATATGTGAGAAAGGGAAAAAATAAGGATTAAATGATAATAAAAGGTGATTCTTTATCATTAGAATGAGGGAACTAGAGGAAAGCATTATAACAAAGATTGTTTGCAAATTCCATCTAGCAAAAGAATCAAAAGCTAAAGTTTAAAAACAAGGATCAACAACATGAAAATAATGGTAATTTTATGATGGTCATGTCTTATCCATGGTATTACAAAGGAACTCATAAAGGAAAGACCCATGAGGTTGATAATAAGTAAGATAAAAGCAAAAGTGAGGGATACCTTCTACAAAGCACCTCACAAAAGAAAATCCCAAAGGATGCCAAAAGAGCATCAGCAAGTAGAAAAAAGGGGAAAGAAAATAAGATGAAATATGTTGGTTTTGTGAGGGATGCAAAGTCTTATCCATGGTATTACAAAGCAACTCACAAAAGACAAACCCAAGGGGTGATAAATCAAAACTAGAAAACATAAATAAGAATGAAAAATAAGATAGAATGAGAGATAATAAGGAAGACTATGGTACATCAAAAAACTAAAAGGCCAAAAAGGGAGGACTAAAGGTTTATGAACAATAAGGAACTATTAAAAAGGGAGAGACCTATGCTTAAGTAAAGTATAAAAATTATTAGATAGATATAGATATAAAACATAATTAGAAGGAAATGATTAGGCAAAGTATTTTTTTACGAATTGAGCATTGGTGGGTTCTTTGAAAACATGGCCTTCATTAATTTGAAGGTGGTTGGTACTTTGATAAATAATATCTTTAACTAAGTATGTGACCCACAATTTTTGGGCATACTTTCCTTATTTTTCATGAGTGTAGTCCAATTTAAGGACAAGATCACCAATATTAAATGGGCAGATTTGAGACGTTTATTATGTTGTCGGGTGATGTAACCCTTATATTAGCGATTATTTTGTAAGGTAGAAAGGAAATCATCATCAAGTAGATTAAAATAATGAAGGTGAAATTAATTTAATTCCCCATCAATAATGATTACATGAAGATATATGTGAAGATAAGGAAGCTCAACTTCAAGAAGAAGAATTGACTCAAAACCATAGACTAGAAAAAACGGAGTTACCCCAATGGTAGTATTAATGCTAGTCTAATAGGCCCAAAGTGTGGGATAAAGATTAATATGCTAATCCTTGTGAGTTTTAATGAATTATATTTTAAAATATTTTATTGAGAATCTTGTTAGTGGCCTCAGCTTAACCATTGTACTATGGATGATAAGGAGTGGAAAATTTATGATTAATATTAAATTTGGTGAAAAGTTGTTTAACATGTTTATTTTTAAAATTACCACCATTGTCAAAAATGATGTTATGAGGAAAGACAAAATAACAAATGATTTGGTTCAAAATGAATTTAGATATCATAGGACTGGTAACATTAACAAGGGGCATATCTTCAACCCACTTGGTAAATTACTTGGTAGTGGTGATAATAAAGATGTGCCCATATTGGGAATTGGGAAGTTTACAAATGGGATATAATACCCATGTGGAGAATGTCTAAGGAGATTCAATGGTTTTAAGTTTAACTAGTGGTGAATGAATGAGATCATTATGAAGTTGAAAAGGATTACACTGTTTAACATATTTAATAGCATTATTTTCTAGAGTAGGCTAATAATAACCCATATATAGGAATTTGTGAGTTGTAGAATGTCTGTTTCTAACTAGTTTTTGCTTTTCACATTCAAAAAGAATAAGAAACTAAAGAAAATGGTCTAGGGTTAGATGTTACCCAGATGAGGTCTGCACACCGTTATCTAGATGTTGTAGGGACTCCTCTTTGGCTATGGAGGATGACACCTATAGAAGAGAGAGACTTCAACAAGGAGATTGTTAGATGAATGTAAGGTGGATTGCCAAGTCAATGCTCGATCCCAGAAGTGCAAATATTTCCTCAAGGGATGACAGTCCACTTTTGATAAAAGAGAATGTCTGATAAAGGAAAGAAATGGTGAAAGACTAAACAAAAGAAATAAAGATAAAGCTTACCTATATTTTGCTATCGGTCTTACATAATCACCGATGTTGGTTAGTCTGCCAGCGTCAGTTGGTCAAGGTCACTGACGTCAATTAGTCTGGTGACGTCGGTAGGGGAAGTGGCCAATGTCGGTTAGGGTAATGGTCTTGGATAGGGTCTGGATGGGTGTTTGGTCAATAGAATGGTCTACAGAATGGTTTGTGGTAGTCTGAGAGTCTGTGTAAGGTTTGTGTTGGGTTTGCAGGGCAGAGAGTGTGGCTAAAAAATGGATAAGGATCTGGGAAAGGCCTCTCAGCCTTTTTGGGAAGAAGTCAAGTTTGGTCTGGTTGATAGCTGAGTCTGGTTCATAGCACTTAGAAGTAGTAAATGGGGATTGATTATCAAAGCATTCTAAAATACTGAGATGAAACAAAAGAAAAATACTTACCTATTGCCTACTGAAGAAGAAGTGTAGGAGACCTGTTGTTGATGCTGCTGATTTAGAAGACTACCTGCAGAGTGGAGTGATTGATGCAGAATACATGTACCCTGTGATGCTTCCTGTGCATCTGGGAGAGAGAGAGAGAGAGGTTGAAGTCTAGGCGTAAGAGGATTTTTGAATTTAGGGGAAGAGGATCCATTGATTCAACCTACAAGTTGGTTTTAAGCAACTAACATCAGTGATCCCACTGGCATCGGCTGACTGTAATCAATGTCGGTAGATAGAATAATGGAAAAAGGGCTAAAATTAGCCTTTTGCCCATTCTTCCAACTGCCAGGGTTAATTGGTCATGGGAAAATGGTCGAAGGTGAATTAAATAAGTGCGAGAGGGTTGAAATAGGTCATCAATTGGTCATAGGGTGATGGGAGGCATCCAAGGAGAGCTATCCAAGGAGAGGTGAGGTGGCATGGGTGATGTGTCAAGGGGGTTATTAATTTAAAATAGTTAATTTATTTTAAATTAATAATTGCGTGGGTTAGGAATGTGTAGACGAGGGTCAAGGGGACCAAGGGGGAAGATGACCAAGGGTTAGACACGATTTTGGTGTCTACAATGTCCACTATAATAACCACCATAAATGCTCACATGTGCCTGTTAAACTAGAAGAGGGACCTCATCTTACATGACACAATGGATCAAGATAGCTTTGGAATTATGATAATAAAGGATGTTATGTCTAAATATGTACTTGAAAGCTTATTTGCAAATATGTCCTTTTTCATGAGAATCCAAGTTAAGGAGATAGGTTTGATGTTTTAAGAATTGGATGATTTGTTGATACCATGGGTAGTGTCAGGTAGTGATAGCTTTGATGTTGAAAATAAAGGAAATAGGAGGGTGAGTATATGATGAGGATTTGATTATTTATATGATAAAAGAAGGATAAAAAATAACTCGATGTTGATGAAAAAGAGATGTTGAATAGACAAGAGAATAAATAATGGAATTTTGATATCTAGGAATAGGCTTAATATAAAATATGAAAAATCATTGATAAGATTGATTACAATTTGATGATAGGCAATATGGTTTTCACTTTTACATTGATAAGAACCACTAACTTGATGGAAAATGAATTAAGAATCACCTAAAATATGAATGTATTATATGTCTAAATCAAGAAAGGCTCTCATACCTAATATAAGAGCTTCGTACTTAGCCATGTTGTTGGTGACATCAAATGTAAAATAGAAAGATAAAGGAATGATCTTGCCAAGAGGACTAATGAGAATGCAACTTGCCCTAACTCCTTGAAGGCATTTATCACCATAAAAGTGGATGGTCCAAGTATCCTCATGAACGTAAACATTAATTTTATCGAACTTCTTGATTACTACCTTTGATTTAGTAGTACCAGAGGGAGGGGAAGATTCATCAAGTTGATTAGCTATAAGATCAATAGTAAAGCTATGAAAATAATCTCTAAGAGAAATTTCCTAATTAAGACCTTCAATATAAAATATATTATCATTTATAAGGTCATCTTGAAGGGAAGAAGTGGCTAGAATAGGAGCTATAGCAAGTTGGCCATCTATGACCTACCCTTTGACAGCTTTTTGCATGATAATCCAAAGATTGAATTCCATTAGTAAAACCATACACTTGCCAATTCTATATCCTAGAATAAATGATTTAGACAATAAATGATGAAGGAGGTTAGAATGAATGATGACATGAGTGGTTTGGTGAAGCATGTAGTGACAAATATTTTTAGGGACAAAATAGATAGCAAGGCAATCATAATTAATTTTAGTACAATGTGTTTCATAATTGATGAGGCCTCAACTAATATAGTATATGGCATACTCCTTGCCCATATCATCTTGTTGGGAAATCATTGTCCCAACTGAAATAGGTGTGGAATAAGTATAAAATATTAAAGGTTTATCATTAGAAGGAGGATGAAGTGTAGGTGGATGAAGTAATGACTTTTTCATATTGTTAGACACTTTTTGAGATGGATCTATCCATTCGAAAGTTGTAGCTTTCTTAAGAATGGAATTAATGAAGTAAATTTGATAAGCCATCTTAGGAACAAATCATATAATTGCCTAATTTTTTCCCAAGTAGGTGCAAATATCAGGAATAGAGCAAGGAATGGGAATGTTAATAATAACATTAATCTTGGATATATCAACATCAATGCCCTATAGAGAGACTAAGAATCATAACAGTTTTCTAGATGTAACTATGAACACACATTTGAAAAGATTATATCAAACTTTGTATTTAAGGAGATGGTCCAAGATGATGGAAATACCAAAAAGGTGGTTTTTATGATGATTGGATTTGGTGATAAGATCATCCAAGTATGTTTTGATAATTTTGTGGATGAGGTCATGAAAGATATGAATCATTACATGTTGGTAAGTGGCCCTATAATTTTTGAGACCAAAGGTCATTTTTACATAATAATAGGTACCCTATTATGTGGTGAAAGTAGTCTTATTTTTGTATTTGGGAGCCATATAAATATGATTGTATCCTAAAAATCCATCCATAAGAGATAACATTTCATATCCAGTCATGGAATCGACAATAACATATATTGAAGGCAAAAGAAATTTTTCTTTAAGACAAACAAGATTAATATTGTAGAAATCAATTCAAATAAAAATGACCATAGTGACCTTTTTTCAAATAGGAACAATATTGGAAACCCATTCATAATAATCCATAGGTTTAATAAATTTAGCCTCTAGCAATTTGATGATTTATTTATGGCATAAGTTGGTAACTTCAAGAGTAAATTTGTGTTGCTTATAATGCACAAGTTTGGCACTAGTATAGGTAATGATGTTATGGACCACTATGCTAGGATCAATACCAGGCATGTCTTTGGTAAGACCATGTGAATGCCTCTTGATACTTATCAAAAAATAGGCTGAAATTATCATGTTTAGAAGGTGAAAGTTATTTATAAAGTATGATTGGTGGAGGGCATGAGGGATTACCATATTCAATGCAAGTTATTTCTTTAATAATCATAAAATTACCATATTGAAATTGGTATGGTGCATTAGGTAGCGAGGAAATTGTGTTATTTTTAAGATCAATACTAGTAATAAAGTTGTTGAAGCAAAGAATTTTAGTTTTAAAATGTCTAATTTTATGATGTTGCTAGGGGAGTTAAGGTTCCTAGGAATAAATTAATTCAATAATAGCTTCATCACTAGGTGAATTAGGAATAAGAACATAGTATTAAACATCTACTTCTAGATCTAGAATTTGGTTACCATGATGATCATATTCAGAATGTATTTGATGAACATTGTTTGCCTTAGCATCAAGTATAATTTTAGGAGTATAAGAAGTAGATGGAGTAGATTCATTGGGATGATCCAAATGAGGTAGATAAGGTGAAGGTGTTTCTGTAGCTTCGGAAGGTGCAAGTTATTCCATCACCCATGGAGAATTCATAAGAGAATGATTAATAGGAAGCACATAACCATTAGGTTCTAAGTGTTTAGCTAAAAAAATGGTATGAACATCTTGATTGAAATCTTGAATTTGGGATAAGGTCTTTTGATAATGTAAGACATCCAAGTCTCTTGATTTATCTTGGGCCATGATATATTTATCTTCATATGTAGGAGAAATCATGCATTCTTGGGATTTAGGACAATATTTAGAAGGTAAAATCCCAAGATTATTGAATGTTATAAGAGATATGGTGAGAGGATCTTGAAATAATTTAGCCATTCTAAAATCATGGCAAGTAAAAGCCTCTTCAGGTAAATATGGCTCTTAAGAATTTCATGGAGGGGTAAATAAGTAATCTCATCCAAGAGAGGAATGGTATGATCCCTAGATAAAAGAGGAAGAAGCCATTCTAAAATGTATGGGGGTAATCTTGTGGTGTTACAAGTATATTGTAACTCATTGGGATCATCATCATCAGAATATGCAAGAGTAACTTGTAAATCAAGATTCATATTGATGAAATTAGATAAAAGAGCACTATTAATTTTAGGGATCATAGGAATAAGATATTATGATTTATGATAAGGTAACTAGATACTCCATGCGTTGGGATTATCTTCATAATTATAGTGTTTTTTGTTATGGATAAATTTAATGCATTGACTTCCAATAGAAGTAATGGCCCTCATTTGATGAGTCCATGGATGACTAAGGAGTATGCTATAAGATAAAGGAAGGTCAAGATCCATGAGTTTAGTTTGAACAATCTTAGGACAAATGGTTAAGGGAAGCCATATAAAACCAAGTGGATTCTGATTAGTCTTATCAAAACCATGAAAAGTAAGATAGGTTTGTTTAAGATGACTTTTATTATAACCAAGTTGTTTTATAATCCATAAATATGTTACATTCATACTAGAACCTTTGTCAACCATAAATTTTCAAATGAGGGTAGTATTAATGGTGATTTTGATGAAGTGAGGTGTATCATCGACATGAAAGAGGATTTCATTATTAATCATGTATTCTTTAAGGGATTCAATGGAAGGTTTTGAATAAGGACACATAGATTTGATGGTATTAATGTTAGTTGGTTGAGAATAAATATAAGGTGGTTCTTCCTCTAAGGAAGATGGATCATCAATCTCTTGTAATTGTTGCATAAGGAATTTATGATGATAAGGTGAAGTGTGAACCATATCAATAAGAGGAATATTTCATGGCATAGAGTTAAGTTATTAAAGAAAATTCTAATGAGATTTAAAAGAGCCATAGGGTTTAAAAGACACATTAGAATTTGGAGGAATGGATGTGGTTAGAGGATCATAAAGAGGAAGTTGTTCCTTTGGTGATTTTGATTCAATATTGATGGTGGTGGTATCTTTAATAAAATTTTCCTCCAAAGAATGTTTCTTAGGCTTTGTAATGGGAACTTTATGGGCATGTTTTTTATGATAGTTAACTTTACTTGTATTAGAATATTGAGATTTTTTAAAGTATTGATCATAATCAACATCAATTACATAAATATCCTTGGATGTTGATTGATTATGGGAAGAATATTTTTGTTATTCGATGTATAAGCCTTAGAGGATTTCCATTTTTGAGAAGCATTAGTTTACTCTTGATGATGATGTTTGATCATGGTTTCATGGTGGAATGAATCACCAAGCATGTAAGAAATAACACATTTAGAAATCCCTCTACAAGATTCATGAGAATGTCTAATGTTGGTATGAAACAAACAAAAGAGATTGGGATGATACCACTTAAGAGGAGCATTAGAATATATGAAAGGTTTAGAGGGTGGTAAAAATTATCCCTTTTGATGTACCAAAAGAGGTATGTGAGATGGTAGAGTAATATCATTTTTGGCAAATCTTGATTTGGCTTGAGAGATGTTAATAGTGATAGCATTGGATGTTTGGAAATATCCTTTAAGAATATTAGAATTAGGTTAAATTTATTCATAAGAAAGACTTGTCATTTATCTTGGTCAAGAGATTCATTAAGAGTTTGAGGAGTAAAGGTTCAAACCTTGTATTGAAGAGTGGGAGTTAAATCAGTAGTAAAGAGTATGATTAAGTTATCATCAGACATATTATGATCAAATTAATGATCTAATGATTTCCATATTTTAATAAAGTCATGAGCTAATTTGTTAGGAGTTTTCTTAGAATTTATGAAATGGCTAAGACTATTTTTAAGAAGGTCATTGTTTTCAAATTCTTTAACTAAAGGATTGACCAAATCTTAAAGTTGTAAAATATAATGTTGAGGTGATTGATTATACCATTCTAATACATCACCATTAAAAATTTTAACTAAGAGTTTAATAGCGGCAAATGTATTAGTTTGGATCCATTCTTTATATATATTCCAAAAGACATTAATAAATCAGGTGGGGTCTTTAGTCCCATCATATATGATAGTTGATGTTATGTTACCAATGTCAATAGCTACAATGAAAGGAGATAAAGGCTTATTTTGAATGGTTTAAATTATCTTGTTATTCATTATTGGTTGAGGAATAACATTACCTGAGGCATCTCTAAGAGGTGGAGGAATGTAGTTAAAATTATCTTGAGGATGCATGATTGGAGGTTGATTAGTTACATTAATTAAGTGTTGTTGAAGTTACATCATCTAATTGGTATTAGAGTTTTTCATAATGTTTATTTTTTGAATTAATTGAGCTAATAGCTGGGTTGTATTAGGTGGTGGATTAGTGTTATAAGGAGTATTCCCTAAATTGGTGTTGGGGGGAGAGGATTGTTATAAGAATTGTTTTTAGTGTGATTATTAAGTAAAATTATGTCAATCACTCCTATATTGGTTTGTAATTTTTGAGAAGTTTCATGATAGGTGTAAAAAGGATTGGATCTGTCAACTTCATTTTGAGGTGTTATTTGAACCATGTGACAATTTGAAGATGGAGGAAAAGAGGTGCCCCAAGAGTGATGGTTCTCTTTGGAAGAAAATAAAGTGAGAAATGAACATCCCATATAGGATCTAAATGGATTAAGACTATCCAAAAAGACTCTAATAAGAGACCTCATTTTGATTTAAAAGGAAATGAATAGAATGAAAAATGAAAAAGATGGATAATAGGTTGATAAATAGTGATAGCACAAAATTGAACTAGGTCAACCAGGTCAATCTAGTGTAAAAATAGAACTTGTAGACTATATTGGGTTGACCAAGTTGACCTAGTGCAGTGAACAAGGGTAGAAAATAGGGTCTGAGATAGCATTACATCAACTAGATCATCTTATTATAGTATATATGGAAAGATAAAGGATTGATAGTAAGATATGAAATAAAACAATATATTTTACAATTAATCTAAGAAAGTGAATGTTCAAATTAAATAAACAATCAATTAGATAGATGTTATTAAATCTAATAAAAATACACAAAGCAAAAAATATTACACCAATATTGGCTAGTGCACCTTCTTACATACACAATTGAGCAAAGATATATCAAATAACCTGGGAAGTAAATCTAGCTAATTGGTCAATCTAAAATGTTAGATTTATTAAGATTGATTTTAAATTATAGGAAATTGGATGTAAATAAGGTACTAAATAGCAATTTATGGCTAGTTTTATGTGAGTTTAGAATGAAAGGGATTATAGTGGTAATTATATAGGCTTGGTATTAGGGCCTACCCCCTCACTTCACACACTACAATGATAAGAGTGTCAGGTGCTTAGCCAATATATACCATTAACCATGATTTATACTTGAATAGAGTATCAAGTTCACTTCCCCCTTGGTGATGAAATCTAAGTAGGTTGACATGGGTAGTCAAATGTTTAGATGTTTTTTGATGTTTAAGTGATTTGGTCATGTGTGCATAAAATAAAAATAGTGCAACTAAGTGGTTGAATAAAAAACTCCTAATTAAACTATGTGAACTATTCTAATCATGCAAATAAATGAAATGAAATATGTGATTAGCATATAAGGTGAATTTTAACTTTGAAATAAGGCATAGTAAAAAAAATATATTCCCAAAAAATAGAACTAGATGAGAGTGTCAAGATAGAAATATTAAAAATAGGGTCTGGAAAACCTACTAGGTCAACCAGGTCAACCTAGTTATTTTAGACAACAAATAAGACACAAAACTAGGTCAACTAGGTCAGTCTATTTGGTTATGTAGAGGCAATTTTGAATTCTATAAAATTGAAAGGAAAATGCAAAAATAGAAAGATACAAAAGAATATAAACTCACCTTGATGGTTCAGAGATAGAATTTGTTGATCCAAAACCTATAAATAGGGTTGATCTGGTTGCCCAAGTAATACATAAATCTACTAAAAAAGTTCTAAAAAATGTACTAGGTTGACTTGGTCAACCTTTTTGGTTAGATTGGAAGTCTATAAATGTATTAGGTCAAGCTAGTCAACCTAGTAGGATGATCTAAAAGTCTATAGACTTGAATCTCTACTGGGTCGAGATGATCGATCAAGATGTACAATTTTTTTTGAAAAGTGATTAAAAATACACTAGGTTAACCTAGTAGGCTGAATTAGTATTCTAAAAAGTGCTAAAAACTTGTACTAAGTTGAGTTAGTTGATCTAGTTGCCTATTCCTATGCACAAAGAAAAAAAATTGGGTTGATAAAATCAATTCATTATGTCAAAATATATGATAGAAATGATGACAAAGTAATGAAATAAAAGTGAATAAATCAAACAAGGATTTGATTCACATTAGGTTCACCATAATGTATACAATATAAATTTCATGATGTGCATGAATTAGTCCTATATTGGATAAGATAGAACACACCTACACTTCTGATTGGGGAGATACTTGTTATGCATGAGCATGACCAATATGGGGATCCACTAGACTTGGTTAGGGGATAAATTGTATCATTGGTCACAACACATCATGCTAGGAAGGGTTCTAAATCCTATAGTCTAACACAATCACACAATAAACCTAAAAGAGTCCTATGATGTGATATTCACTTATGTAATAAATAATAAAGTAAAATATTTGCATAAGAAGAAAATTGAATAATCTAGTGCGCACCAAAGTTTGTGGCATAAAGTGAGGGGTTAGATGCACAACAATCAAATATGTATATGTAAATTTAAATAAATTAAGTTTAAGTAACACCCTAATAAATAAAATATGAAGAATAATATTATTTGAGCCAACAATTAAGCTATTTTTATCTACTAAAAGAGAGCAGAACAAAATTATAATATACTTACCTAAATGTGAACCCATCACAATTCAATCTCTCCCTTGGCCAATCGGGCTTAGTAAGATTTTATTATGGTTTGTAAGGATCAATTTCTTAGGCCAAATCATCCAAGACCTATCCACAAGACTAGATTCTCCAAAATAAGAAACCTAAGCTAAGTCTCCTCAAGTAGAATGGTGGAAGAGTAGATTGTGAAGAAGCACAAGTGAATAATAACTCTTTATTGTATATTCTTAATGATGACTAAAAAAATTATATATATATATATATATATATATATATATCTTGCTCAAAAAACTTTCAGATATGTAGGATATGCTAGGTTGATTAGGTTGACCTAGTACATTCTTGAGGTAATGCCTAAAGTCTGTCTTAGGTCATCTGAGAGAAAAATAAGTCAAAAGAGCTAAAGTGACCCCAAAATACACTAGGTTTACCAAGTCAACCTAGTGTACTAAATAGGTAAAAAGGGTGTAAAGTAAGGAGAAGGATAAAAAGAGTAAAAGACTAGAGGAATGTCCAAGGGAGGAGAAATAGCTTAGGGAAAGGTTTTAGGAGATAAATGGATTGGGAATAATGTGGTAATAAGGGACAATAATCTTGTGAAGCACCAATGGTGTGCCACCCCTTCCCTGTTACAACCCTTAAGGCATGCACTCAGAGAGAGAGTCTCATGATGGGTTTTTTCAAGATATAAAGCATTAGTATTTAATAAAAGTTAAAAATATTATGTGTATACAAGTTGCTTCCCCAAGAAGACATGAGAATCCAATTGCTCATAGCTATGGAAGAGCATTTTCAAGGAAGGGCAAGTATGCTTCAATGGTTCAAGGTGCAAAAAATAGTTTCCCATTTGACCCAAGTGGAAAATAATTATAAATTTTGGCCACGTACATATTATAATAATTTTAATTATTTCCTTTAAGTGATATTTTATATAAATTTAGTTTGTTGTCCTTTTGTTGTTCTAGGTTAGTTTCCCTTTCAATAAGTGTCTTGGCTACTCTATCTTATCTTATTATTTTCTTTGTCCTTTGTATTTTATTCAAGAGAGGTTAGGGAAAGATTGGAAGTCAATATGTTGGATCCAGAGAATATATTCCATGACTAATAGACTAGACTAGGAACATGGTTTGGGTTATTTTGCATAGACAAGAATGAAACACCTGTGAGTCACCAAAGATATTATCCAATTTTGGCCCACATACCAAGCTTGTACCCATATGGATTAGGATGTCAATGGATGAGTAGATGGAAATTATTTTAGGTACCCTATGCGATGTCAAGAGTGCTTGGAATAAGTATGAAGTTCATAACATTCATCTAGTTCTTTATTGTGTTCATCTAGACATCTTGAGTCTAGTGGCAAAAATTTTGAGTAGGCACTTTGTTGACATTATAATTACCACATGTGGACAAGTCAGGGAGAATTGGTCATATGGGTTTTTTCACATTAGTCCCAAGATCATATGTTCCAAGCTTATAGTCATTTTCCTAATCACATCAAAAGATATGAAGACCCAAAGTTGTATTCTCAGGCATAATCTATTAAGTTTTCATACTTACCCATTTCTGAAGAAGGTCAAATAGATTTGAGTGAGAATATTGATAAGGCCATAACTCACACATGTGGTAGTCTTAGGATAATGTGATCATATGGGTTTGTCTAACTTATTCCCTAGTTTTTATGTGCTAAGTTTTAGGTCATCTATAAAAGTATAGTAGAAGTTATATGTGTTCAAAGTTAGCTCCTCAATTCGAATTCACTATGTTTTCATACTTAGACATTTTAAAGCTAGGACATCATGCAAGTTCAAATGGACCAGCCAAATTGTGAATTTCATAGCTTCACTTAGAAGGCTTCTTGGACCATCAAAAAATGCATTCAACTAGTAGAGGATCAATGAATTATAGGCACTCATATATATCAAAATTTATAGAGTGAGATGAGTCTACATGTCAATGGGTCGAGTTGGATTTTGATAGCTAATTAGGAAAAAATTGAACCTAGGGTTTTTGTTAAAGGTTTAAAAGCCATTTTTAAGCAAGGGTGAAAAGTTTTTCTAGGGTCAATTTAATGCCATTTAATCTCACTTAAATGGCATAAATTAGTCAATATGATGCAATCAAGTATAAGAAATATAAAGGACTATCATTGGAGCTTAATATGACCTATGGTTTGACATTTTTATGGCTTTCAAGGTTTATTAGTGTGACTATGTTTGCCATTTATATAGAAGAATCTAGGTATGGTGAAATCTTATCTATTACAAAGACTAATGGGTATCTTTAGACCTAATTGGAGTCCAAAAGAGGCTATGATATATAGGTCTACATTAATACTGGAAACTATGACAAAACTAATGACCTTAGATTGGTTTTCCATCTATAGGTGAGACTTATGATCCAAACATGTAAATGGAGAATATATGTGGTTAATACAAATGGTTATCATCTATCCATGTGGATCCATCATCAACAAAGTATGTATAAATCACCACTCATGGCATGGCCATGTTAGTTGAAAGATTCAAGGTTTTCATCCCCATGATAACATCAAGTAGAGGGAGAAGTAGTTAAGGGCATTGATTCTTATCAAATATACTTAGCCATCATGGAAAAAATACTTATCTCTATTAGGACACTCTCAACTAATAAGAGGGTCTCAAGGACTAGTGGGACAAAAGGAGGTCCATTTGTTGATCAAAACATGCATGCAAAAATCAATCAAGTTTTGCCAACTCACTTTTAGATATTGATGACTTTAATCCACTCTCAAATGAATTTTTCCCATCTCTCTTTCTCTCTTTCTTCTATATATCGAGGATTTTGACCCAAAAAATGGATCCTCTCAATATTTTCTCTACTCCCTCTCTTGAGCATGGCCAAACTCTGCCAAGATGGAGCTTGTAACCTCTTGAGATGAATATAAGAATATTTTAGATTTCATAATTATAGTATAATGGGTACATGTCATATTTGCATATGTGGTAGATGTTTCTTCCTTGTCAAATGATGATATTAGCTAGTTATTAATTCATCTTATTTTATAGGTCATGTTTAGTGTTCTATATCTATTGATTGAAGTTTACATGTGGATACTATTACTGCTTAGTGTCTTGACTTATACCTCTCAATAATTTACCTTAGCTTATATAATTTGGTGAACCTATTCATGAAACACTAATGTATGCTAGATATTTGGAATCGTAGATCTAGTCTTGTGCTTATTTCATTAGTGTTTAAGAGTCAAGTAGGGTGGATCAACCCATAGCTTAGGTGCATCACTATTATTATCTTAGGTTTCTCTTTTTTATGCTCTCTCTCTCTCTCTCTCTCTCTCTCTCTCTCTCTCTCTCTCTCTCTCTCTCTCTCTCTCTCTCTCTCTCTCTCTCTCTCTCCATTTTCCTTGGTCTTTAGTAGGTTTTAGTAGTGGTAATGAGATATAATGATGCATTAGAGGAAATAGCCTCATTAAAATCCTAAGGTTTAACCCCATTATAGAGTACCCACAACATAGGGTTAGTCCCATGTTGAGATAGACTTGGAAGTTAGAAATGAACACTTTTAATTCCATCTAGGGTGAAATCTATTTTTATAACATTACCTTGGGTTGTATATAGGGTTATGTGGAGGCCAAGCCATCCATAGGGCCTTATATATAGCCCAATGTAAATTTACCCACACCATTATAATAGAATAACCATTACTTTAGTAGTTTAAAAACCCATAAACAAAACATATCACACACACACACACACACACACACACACACACACACACACACACACACACACACACACACACACACACACACACACACACACACACACACACACACATTTAATTACAAAAATAACATGTTAAAATGTAATATTGATGATGAATTTCAAGCCTATAACCATTTTAATTCTTTTTTCTTCCCTTTCTCCATGTTCTACCTTTCTCCTCTATAAATGCAGTCTTGAGCCATAATTCACATCCCCCCTTACTAATTTTATTTATTTTTCCATCATCTATATTTATTCCACTACCCAAATTATTTAGCTAATTAAACTCCTAATATTTTATGCTTAAATAACTCAACTACTCATAGTGTGCCTCCATGCATATGCATCAAAACCCCACAATTTCTTCCCAAAACCATGATTAAATCAAATCAATGAATGATTAACAAACTAATAATTCTCAATGCTTCTTTCCAATAATACCTAATAAATCATACTATAATCCCTTAACAAATCTACATTCTTATGATTTAAACAAACCATCATTGACCACCTTATTCACTTAGGTCACCACCTTATGTTATAATCCATGTAAGAAATTAAACTAGTTATTTATCCAATGCTTTCCCATGTAATGACTAACAAAAAGAAATCATATAACTTTAGATAATTTAACTATGTAATAAAAGACTTAAAGCATACATTAAATGCTATCCATTATCATATAGATTAATTACAATGATTTTAAAAATCATTTATTAATAAACATTAATATATCCATTTATATACATGAATATAAATATTTAAAATAATGGTTTATCAAATACAATCTAATTAAAAATAATGGTAGTCATAATAATAATCTTTAATTATTAGTATTTATATCTTATAACTCAAGTAATGATAATAGAATACATCAAAACATTATAATGTTTTACTATTTATCCAAACATAACAAGGTAATGATATAAGTAAACATAACCAAATTCATTTGTTAACTAAAAAAATATGAGCTACATAAGATCACAAAACATAGATAAATCACTAAAAAAATCAAATAATCATCTACATCAATCAAGATTATACCAAAAATCATATTACCAATAATCTAAAGAAAAAGTACACAAAACATGCCTTTTTATCTATATTAAACAAATATGAAACATGATATGATAAGTGGTGTGTGTACAGGTTTCTATATTTTCTCTCTATTGACCCCTAGCATATCCATTTAACCACCCTCTTTGATGATACTCTCCCTATGTCATGATCTAAAGGTAGAATCTATTTTTCATCCACCTAATGCTAATGAAGGTAGTTAGACCATAACATCATTATATTCATAAAATAATGTTATATAATAATCAAACATGATCTCAAAGTAGAGAATATAAATTAACACTAACTCATAACATATAATCATGCAAATTAAGTAGCATACACTATCCTATAATCAACATATGCCATCAAGCTTAATCAAATATTTGTTAATCAACTATAACAATCCATCGATTAAAAAAATTATTTAGCTTAAATAGAAATCTAGTTATGATAGAATTATTAATCCATGTAAGCAATGAGAGAGTTAATCATGATGATGGTATGAAACAAATGATTTGACTAAGTATATAAAAGTTGATCCCATATCTCTATGCAAATTTAGAAAGCTTTCCTTCTCTCCTTGGATCTAATGCACATTAAAAGCTAATACTTGTCCTGGCTAATAACCATTGATGTGAGTAAATTTTATAGGGACATTCTCATGAGCCTAAATATACCAATACTAGCACAAAGTGGTCACTTTCTTTCTTTTTTTCCATTAAAAAAAGGGTAAAATCTAAAAGTCCAAAAAAAAAATCAAAGCAAATTAAAGTCCTAAATGATGAGATAATATCAATGTATCACACATCATGGGAATATATGATGGAAGGAAGGAAGGGTGATAAAAGGTATCTATGTCAAGGCTATGGATACCTAACTCACAGTAGAGTAATTCCTTATCTTCCTAAATTTTTGATAGCTTAAGACCCAATCATAATGAAACCTACATCTCATCCCATGTATTTGTTAAAATCCATAGACAAGGAGAAAGGATATCACTTACACACACACTGATCTAATATATGGTCAAATTAAGTATGTTGTATTGAGTTATTAGGAGTCTCTTTCATATTTTTTATCTAATCATGTCATTTATAATATGGTTCGTGATTGATACTGGGATTTCATAACCATGAATTCTTAGTTCCTAAAACTCAAGAGTATTCACCCCTATGAGTCACTATTTCTTGTATTCAACATGCCCCACCTTAGATTTTATTTCAAAAATAGGGACCCACTTTATTTTTTAGAAGGATTTTTTATTATTTGGTCTATGCTTATGTGTTTGTTTGATCTTATTATTTGTGAAAGTTAGATGTTTTAAGCATTAAACCACTATTGGGGGCACCTATTTTCTCCTAATGTCCCATTACACCCCTATTTTCATTAAAATAAATTATTAGGATTAATCTATTAATTGGATTTTTATAAGTTTACTAAGCATGATAGGTATTTAGATTTGTTTATTTGGGTTATTTTATTTAGAGTTATTTATTTATATTCTTTTCATTTGACATTATAGACATTTTTGGTCTTCAACAACTATAGGTCTCTAAAACTTTTTATTCATTGACATTTTGGTCTTCGATAACTTTTAAGTTAGAAAATATTCAGTCAGGAAGATTCTTTTGAATTTTATTTTGATTGACAGATTTTCATTTTGAAAATTTCCTTTGGATCATTTTGTTTATCACCTTTCACTGCAACAACTTTACATGGGAAATTTTAGTCTTTAGAAGGTTTCGGTCTTTAATAACTTTCTCTTTGACAAGTTTCATTTAAAAAGTTTTAGTTAAGAACTTTCTCCTTGACAACATCTTCCTAAATTATTATCTCCATGAAGAAAACTTGGTTTTATATAAATTTATCTTTGATGACTTTCATTTGGATCCTTTAAGTTGGGAACTTTCTCTTCTATAACTTTACCTGGAAAATATTCCCAAACAAATCTCTTTGAATAATATTATGGTCTTTAGGGTCATTCATTTGGAACCCTAGGCTGACCATATCATATCATTTAGCCCAAATTCAAAGGTTGACCCCATGACTAAACCATATAGTGACAAGTGTCAAAAGACAAATTAATACTGTGGCACCCTAAATGAGTAAGCATCCTATGTGGTATGTTGACAAGGTCTAGGTGGTAAAGTTTAAATTGAATGAAGGTGATGATATTTTAGACATTGGTGATTAACTATGAATGAATTATAATTAATTCCAAAAGACTATAACATCAATCCATTAACTGAGCTCACATCATTTTATTGTCATTGATCTCAAATGAGCATAGCCTTTTATGATTTCAAAAGCACTAGTTATTATAAAAAAATCTATAATTTGTGTAAAAAAGTTCCATGCCACCATTTTAAAGGGATCTAACCTTACCATCACTAGAAAATAGTAATGAAATCCTCATCTAAGGCATACAAGAGAGATTTATCACCATCTAGGTTCTCTATTAAAGATTAAATAGATTACCTAGATATGGATTTTGATGCAATGTTTTTTAATGGTCTCCACACCAATTATTCATCTCTATGGGTGGTCATAGACAACATCAACCCATTCATATTGGAGAAAGATGTATACATATAATAAAATTAAGTTATAACTAATTTACTACCATTTAAATGATAATCACTCCACTATGCAATTGTTAAGCTATAAGTCATGCCATGCATCAACTTATTGCAAGTCTTTTTCTTGAAAAGGAGAATTTTAGATGATGGTTTTCTACACTATGTCAATAAAAACATCATCATTTCATAAATATCAGTTGATTCATTTATGAGGTATTAATGTTTACGTGTTCTAGATGCTATATTTTATTTACATAGTATGGTTAGTATTATCAACCCAAGCTGCATCCTGTTGAACGAGAGTGTTTAATTCTTATTCAAATTTGGACTAACATGGGAATGGACTAAAGGCTATGGGTGAGATTATAGTTAGACTAAAACTCTAGATTATGGTGCTGGCTCCCCTGGCACATCAATTGTGTCTCATTTTACTAAAACCTAGTACTTTTTTGATGAAAAGGGATACAAAGTAAAAAAAATTAACCTACTCTGAGATATGGTGATGCACCAATGTAATAATTAATCAAATAAATTTGGACTTAAACAAATACTAGTAAGAAATTAAAATGACTCAATATTATGACTCTAAGGACTCCTATGTAAAAAATTTTCACATAAAGGTTTCATTAAGTGATCAAAACATGAGGTTAATGATGGAAGACCTAATTCAAGGCATTAACCAATCAATATCTCTAGTCCAATCTTAGCCACTCAACATTCAAACACTATATGTGACCTAAATAATATATTATACTAGTAACTAGGTGATATTAGGGCATACCAAGGAAGAAATACTACCACATGTGTAAATAAAACTAATAAAAAAACATGAAACCTATATCAAGTAATTTGAAAATAGCCATTTGTATTCACTTAAGAGATTACAAAGTGTCAATCTAGGCAGAGTCTCCTCATGCCCAAGAGAGGGATTACAAATTAAGGTCTTTTAACATAAATATATAGTAGAATAAAGAGATAAGGATAAGGAGACAACATGTGTTTGAAAGGAAAATGTCATCAATGAGCATAGTATATTCATTACTATAGTTATAATAAATTACACAATCCTCCAAAAGACTATCCATGTTTGATTTTATTCAATGACTCCTTATGCATTTCCATGGGGAAGTTGAATATGTCGTTGACTTTTTCAACCTCCTTCAATGCATGTATATACCCCTTTTTGTTCAAATGGTTTATCTTCTTAGTAGTTACAACATCAATAAGATGTTATTGAACCATTATGACCAAGTAAATAAAATGAGTTTTTCCTCTAGAATAGCCATGAAATATGTACTTTAATCATTAAAATTATCATTTATATGGCATAATATCCATATGTTGACCCTTTAATAGTCTCCCTATGTCATTTTTTAACTTTATTTATTAACCAAGTAGGCCTAGTAAGCCACTAGGTAATATTACATGGTGTTTATGCTTTATTAGCCATGGTAAACCTATAATATTCATTAGGAACATATTAATACATGAAATTTAGGTATAAAACAATAGCATACATCATGTCATGGGCCTTCTTGAATAGCTTATACTTTCAAACTTATCAAACTAGGTGACTAGTTCATCTTTTCCTTCATTTTTATAGACTGGCCATTTAGAAGAGACTCACAGAGTCAATTCCATTAATTTTTTGGACATATAATGTATTTAGGAGATAAAATCTAGTTCCAAATAAATATCTTCAATTATTTACAACTCTTTAAATTAACTTGTATCTCCTTTACTACTATTTTTCCTTATAAAATATTATTTTATGACAGGTCTATATAGTTGAATACAAAATATTATCATGGTCATGACCCTCTCTAATTTTAATTTATGTTTCAAATGTTTATCAGGTCAAACATGAGATTTTAGTTTCCAAAATATCCATTTTCTCTAAGACTAGTCTATAATATGGTTTAAGGAGGGTTTTGGAGGTACACCATATTAATGATGGTTCATAAAGTATGGACCTCTTAAAAAAAATATTTTTTATATCCTTGCTCCATATACCCATTTAAATTTATTTAATATCTCAATTTATAATGCAAAATATATGTTAATATATAAACATAAGGAAGTGCACTTTTAGTCGTCCATAGGAAATCTAGACATGCTATCAGTCTTAACAGTGGTTCATAAGCATGTGTCCATAAATATAAATATTTATCTCATGGATAATAAGTGTATATGGGTTAATAAATACTTATAATATCATTTTGCCAAGTCTTCTTATGGTGAGAGATCCAAGATCTTGAATAGATAGCTTGAATTGATTGTCTAGACTAGGTGACTTGAGGAGAGTCTTAAGACTAAAATTGCTCTTCTATTTGCATATATAATTATTTAAATAAATTTTTTAATACCTAATACAACCTATCACACCTTATAATATTCCAATTTCTTATTTTATAAGGTTAGTGTATGTTTCAATGTGATGTGGGGTATAAGGCCAAGTTATGACCTTTAGGCCAAACATGCCTAGACTGAATATTGGAGATTTAAGGAACCTTAAGGTGATATGGGGGGTTTAAAATCATAATATAATATTATTTAAAAAAAAATTAATCCCCTATTCCTAAATTTGGCTTCTCATACTCCACTTTGTCTCCATTATCTTATGACTATGCCTGTCGATTACTCTACCAATCTATGTGTTTAGGGAAGATAAAGGTATTAATAGTTCCCTCTCTTCAAAATATAAGTTTTATGGAGTTATAAATCCTATTATATGTATTTATTTATTCAAACTCCTTCCTATTGAGTCCTTATTCTAATTATGTTACTTCCATTGTTTCATCTCCATTGCTTAGGGGTTTTTAGTAGTCAAGCTTGTATAGCCTTAGATCTTGAGTTTGGAAACTCTTTACTTTATCTAAGGATTATAAAACATTTTAAACCTTATTTATATACTCTAAACACATTACTTTTATATTTACATCTCTCAAACTTCCATTAAGCCCCTAACCTGACTGAGTTTCCACTTTTTAACACATAGGCCTATTTTCATCCATCTTAGGCCTTATGGGCCAAGTAGGCCATTGAGATATCCTTATTAATCATGAACCTATTATTACATAGGAACATTTGATACATATTCTATACTAAATTGTTACACATTTTAAATATTAAACAACCCCAAGTGAGTACAAAATTCTCAACTAGTATGAGCAGGCTTGTCATAGGTTTGTCTTCTTTAGCTATCCCTCAAGGACATTTGAATTAAAATATTAAGTTTCATAAATCCTAAACATCATATGAAGACACTATCATAATAATTTATTTTCTCAAAACTACTTCATGAAATTTAATCTCGATATCATATGTTCATACCTCTAAGTAACCCACTTAGTCTCATCATAGATTATTAACTAACTAGGGTAGCTTTGAGATAAAAAATTGACTATTTCCAATAATTATCTATCTTTTAAAATAGTATGATAAAATTAAATCACCTAAAATTAACATATGTAATAAATTTGGGAGCCTTTCCACATATTTAGAGGTTTCAAAACCACAAACTTCCCCAATATTGTCTATATGTGTTGACTGTGTGCAAGTTTTCTTAGGTTTCAACAGGCTCGAGCTATGTTTTTACAAGACCATATTCACAGCAAGATATGAGTGCATAATTTTAGATACCATCATCAAGTGGATCTTACTCTATTAAACATACCCACATTCATTATCTCCCTTTAATCTAAACAAGAGATCTCTAGTATAAGCAAACTGTAACTTACCTTTTATATTATGTTTTCATGTTTTAGGACTTTCTAGTGCTTAGTAAAGCTTATACAATCCTTTAAATTATCTAAATTTATCAATATATTTCAATTATCTCTTACATATTTTTCTAACTCCTCAACCACTTGTCTTTATTCATATACACAATAGTGTACCTAGTACCTATAGGTGTCTTTGGAAATGATTAACTGTATGTTTTGGGTTCATACCTTAATGTCAACCTCCTTAATGGATTGAAATTTATTATATCATTTATTAGTTTAAAAATATCTTCATGATTTATATATCAAAATTTCACTTCTAATTCAATGTACAACATTGAGCTTTGCTTCACTTAGCTATATATCTCCACTAGGTTGGTTGTATCCTCTGTTGAGGTGTTTCCTAACCTATAAAATCCTTTAACTTGTATTCCATTGAGAAATATCATGTCTTAACTGAGGTTTAAAACCCAAATCAACTATGGATTTGGTCTTCTCAACTATCCTTCTTATTCAAATAGGTTTCATTACTCTCACTATACTTGTTGATTGTAGTAATTGATTTGTAGCCTATAGGTAAGGATTTATTCCTTTAGCAATGTTTAAGACTCTTGGATTCATATTCATGACTATGGTGTTTCTCAAAAAACTTCAAATGTAATGAAAATTTGATCTATAGTGTGGATGTATAGTAGTGATAGTGATATGTGTGATGATAATGGGATATGGAAACTAAGAATGGAGTGATAGGCTTACAAATATGGTTGAATGTTAATGATAAAGACTATGAAGATGGAATGAAACATGAATCCATAGTCAAAACAATAATAAATGATCCTAGGTGAGCATAAGAATATACCGTAATAATATATATTATTTTTAAGGCTCTTAAATAATCATACATAGTGAAAAGGGAAACCTAGGGTTCTACAAACTACCTTAACATATGTTATGTTACCTTAACATATGCTAAACTAAGACTATGAGCATGTTGAGGATAGATTTATGGTTGAAATGTTGTAAGACCTTTATGAAGTTTGATAAACCTAAAATTATGACACTTTCCATGAATGAAACATTTCATAAAATGTATTAATGAGTCTTGACAACCTTGAATCCACCATGAACCATACACTATTCAACCTTGCTTGTAGAAGATTTAGTAGTTAATGAGTTATTCAGTCCTATATATCTACACATGTGATATGAGGTTGAATAATATTATAGGAAAGTGTTTCATACTCTTACAAATCTCCATAACCTTCCATTTTTCTATCACCATGCTCAAAAAAGGAGAAAACTTACAAAACTGGTTCCCTACCTAAATGAAGAATGCATTATGAGTAATTTAACTTTATAAGGATTGTTCATAAAGGAGAGAGATAAAAACTAAGAAAAAGTTCCCATAGATGGAATCTATCTAGGGTCTCTTCCCTTTCCCAAAATTTTAGATATTGACATTAGCATTCATGGCCATACCATGTGAAAACCTAAAGGGCTTAACCAAGCTGTAAAGGATATAAATAAAGAAAGAGGATTGGTTATCAGCCTATTTGAGATAATTTTTACATTAATATTATCCAAAACACCTACCATGACTCCACTTACAATCTCTTGACCTCAACTATATGGAAAAGTCCATACCAATCTATATAATCTACAAAATGGTTGAAAACACCTCATTTTCTTGCCTTTTCCACATTTCAAGCTTAGAACCACCATTTTTGGGAAACATGACCATAAAATTGGGTCAAAAGCCATCATAAAACAAGAAATAGGTTTTTGAAAGAAAAAATCAGTCATATTTTACACGTGTGATCTCTTTCAATGGCAAAACAACTTTATAGGCTCATATAAGGGAAAATTTCAAAGCATGAATCATTTGAATAGAAAATATAAGTATCATGAGGATTAGTAAGATGTTATTGATGCTTTAGTGAACTCTTAAAATAAAAAATTATCATTTTAGGACTAAAAACTTTCTCTTGAACAACCATACATATAGCCTCAAAATAAGATTTTTCAATGAGTATCATAAAGAATACCTTATAACCTTCATAAAAGGTTTCAATTAGGCTTCAATGTGTCTTCACCAAGCTACAAAATTCATATTCATTCCAATACCTTGTATATACTAGATACACTAGATAATTTCATAGTGTATCATCAGTTACTGCCTTCATCCATCTTCATTAAGGTACTCTGGATCATAAGATCACTTCAATCCATTATCAAAGACATCCAAACCTACTCAACACCATGAGGTTACTTAACACAAGTTGAAACATAAACATGAAAATGAAAAAACATTTGGAGCTAATCATTTCATATGATAGTCAGTGAATATTATGATGGTCAAGCACATAACCTAAGGACCCAAGACATCTAGGAGATGTGGTGATCACAAATAGACTCAATGCCACCTCTAATAGTTTTGAATGACTTCAAGAAGTAGTTAGGAGACATCATCACTTATGATATCACCATGTAAATGCTTAGGTGAATGCCATGAAAAGTTTTTAGTTATAGGTACTAGACTTTGTCCTTAGGAAGATAAATTACAAACATTTTTGGTGACTCACAGGGGTTGACTAGCTTGCTAGTCAAGGGAATCCATTAAACTTTATTGAGAATGATAGTATTTAAACATGACAACATGGTTTTGATGACTACCCTATTTTAATACCAAATAATTATTAGTTATGATATGTAAGGACTATAATAAACTAGTAAGACTCAATAGAATCAACAAAATAAACACACCTATACCTAAGAAACACAATAAAATAATAAGGTAGTAGACTATTTATGTTGGTCACTTATTGTAACAAGATAATAAAAGGTAAAATAACTAACCTAAGATCACATTCTTTCCTTCAAGATCAAATGGAAAACTTTATTGATCACTATGGCATCATGAGATCTAGTTACCACATCCTGATTTGATTCCAACTAAGCATTACCAACTATATGAAGACTCTTAATTATAGCAGATGGTATTGACATGTTCATGGCATCTTAAAAAAGGAGATGGAGCTTCTTTTCCCATATCTAGATGTAAGGGCTATCTATATGATTCCAACACCCAATCATACTCATTCTATATCTATCTACCTTACATAAATAACATCAACTCTACAAAATTCATGAGTTGTTCTTGATCATGTTTGACAATTTAAGGGTGCCCTTGTGTTATGGTTGCAATGTTAGCTTCTAATAGAAGTGCATCTATTTTTATTACTTCTTGAGGCCACTTGAGGTCATTTCCACCTTCCAAGAGTGAAGAGACATCTACAAATGGGGTGAGAAGTTGATAACCTTACTTGAAAATATCAAACAAGTTATCTCCTAATAAGGTAACTTATTGGAATGGTGTGCTTAGAGGGTTGAATCCTTCTTACTTGATGAAAATAATTCACTTAATATAAATTTAATCACCTTTAAGTAAATATTAACTTGAGTTGATGATCCTAAACATGTCCATTGATTGGTTCTCATTTATCTCAAGTGTGATTGGACTCTCTTCAACTTCAATATTGGAAGATGTAGGAACAAGAACATCATAATTTAAAATATCACCTTCTTGAACATGATCATAGTGATGCAAGTCATTTACTTTTATATATGATTGGTCATTTTAAATTCTTTCATTTTTAATAATAACTTAATGATTTTTCATGCTCTCAAAGTTACCTTATCCATCATCTTCATTGGCTAGCATGTACTTGTCTATTGCAACTGTTGAATGCTTTTTAGGACTATCATGATGAAAGGAATCTACCATGTAACTAATGAGTTATTAGAAACCATATTATTCTTTCTCAACTGAAACATCTTTTTTTTTTGCCAACATTATTCTTTCAACTCATCTTGCATCCAAACAACCTCTTTCAACTCATCCTCTTTTGCATTATGAAATATTTATTCATCTCTATCCTTACCAAGGGGTGTCCCAATGATGATTTCCTCTTCTTGATCTCTCAAGTCACTCTCATATTTTATCACTATAGTTGATTAGTCTTAATTTTTCTCATAAAAGATAAGTTGGTTATTAGGGAATGGCATGGTGGATCCTTGAAAAAGATCAAGAAGATGAGTCAAATCAAAAGATGTTTTAGATGTTTCATAATTTTCATTGAGCTGATAAACTTTGAAAACCATCACTTTATATTTATCCTTCATATTTTCTTAAATATAACTCCATGTGGGAAAGGCCTTGGACTTCTAACGAGGGAGGAGTGGGGGATGAATGATTTTAAGATTTCCCTCCACTTTGACACTTTATTTTATGTTTGACTATTTTCCTCCTCCCCTTGATTGTTGCATTTATCTCCAAGTTATAAATTTGGATGTAGGAAATTCTTATTTTACACTTGTTATATCCTTATACATAAATGGAGGAATCTTAAGTTTAGATTTTGTTGCTCCCATAGCTGCCAATAACTGATATAGGAGTTCATTTTCAAGTTCAACTTTTTTAACAAGGGGAGAATAAAAATCAAGCACCATTTGATTGGAGGTCTCTTCATGTTCATTATAACATGAGTGGCCTTGAAAAGTCTACTATGAATCATGAAACTTAGCTATATCAAGGCATACTTCTCTCTCACTTTGAAATCTCTCTTGGATAGACTTCTAAGTAAGAAAAGTTGGCAAGGATTATAAGAAACTTTGAGGGATTGACACATATGTGTTTAACAATAATGAGTGAGAAAGGGTAGTTTAATAGAGGATTGATGTGGAATGAAAGAGGGAACATGTTATTGGTAGGATTGGAATTGTTTTCCCTCATGGACTATCAACTTCTCTTCAATGCTTGAAACTAAACCACCTATGTTAATCATATCAAGACTGACTCTTAAATAACCTTCTCTAATGAAAAAAACTAATTCTTTCTTATTTTGTTGTAATGAATTCACCATTCTCTTGATCTCATGCCTAGGGATTTCCTATCCATAGATTCTCAAGGTGCCAATGCTCACCTTGTGTTTTTTAGAGCCAAATCAGGTGTGTTTAGTTGCTGATATGGATTATTTTGAGACATGGTTAGGCTAACCAAGAACATCATGATGTGTCCATGGAAAATTAGGTTGATAATTATTCTTCGAAGGAGGTGAATGAGGCTCATAATGGGGTTGGTCATATTGGTATTGAAAAGGATCATAGGCTTGATAAGGGTTCTCATATTGTTCATAAGGGAGAATGTAGGGTTGATATGTTTCATAATAAGGTTGATATGAGTCATAGGGATATTAATAAGGATACGAATGTAAAAAATCAGCCCCATATGTATTCATATCTCATCATAATTCACATGGATAATAATGAATAATGAATAATTAATAATAATTTCTCTTACCTTTAATATGATGACTTTGTGATGACTTCCACTATGAAAGCTAACTATAAATCATTTCCTATGTTTTTCAAGCTACTCATAATGACTGAAAAGTGCTACTATGAAGGTTTTAATGGTTGAATCTAACCTATCAGGCATGCCAAAACTATTAACAATCCAAGTTTCACCCTATTGAAGGAGAGTGTTCAATTATTTTTCAAACCTAGATTAACATGGGAATGACAAAGTTTTTGGGTGACCTTATATCTAGACCACACCTCTAGATTATGGGGTTGGATCCCTTATCACATCACTTGTGGCTTATTTTACTAAAACTTACTATTGTTGGGGTGAAAATGGATATAAAGTATAGAAAATAAACATACTATAAGGTATGGTGATACACCAATGTAATCACTCATCCATTCAATTTAGATTTTAATAAACACTACTAAGGAATGAAAATGATTGAATCTTATGACTCCAAGGAATCCCATGCAAAATTATTTCACATAAAGGTTTCACTAAGTGATCCAAACATGAGGGTAATGATGGAATGACTTATTCAAGGCACTAATTGATTAATACCTCCACTCTAAGCTCAACCACTCAACATTCAAACACTATATATGACTTGAATAAGATCATCTGCTAATAACTAAGTGATACTAGGACCTACAAAGGGATAAATACTACCACATGTACAAATTAAACTAGTAAAACTCACTAAAAATGTATTAAAGAATCTAAAAATAGTCACTTCTATTCACTTAAAAGGTTACAAAGTGCCAATATAGGTAGTGTCTTGTCATCCCCAAGAGAGGGATTAAAAATTAAGGCCTTTTAGCTTAAATATATGGAAGAATAATGAGAGAAAGAGAAGGGGGCATGGAGGTGAGAGGAAAAGGTCATCAATGACCATAGTACATTTATTATTGTAGTTACAACTAGTTACATAGTCCTCCAAAAGACTCTTCATGTTTGATGTTATTTAATGATCCTTAAGCATTAGGATGGGGTAGTTGAGGATGTGGTTGAATGTTTTATTCTCATTGAAGGCATTCTTATGCCCCTTTTTGGTCAAATAGTTTCTCTTATTATCATTTACAACATTAATGAGATGTTATTAAGCCACCATCAACTGTATAAGAGTCTTTCCTCCTTTTAAGAATATGACCAAGTCAAAAAAATAACTTCTATCTCCATCATGGCCATACAATGTGTACTTTAATACTTAAAATAATCATTTATAAGGATTAATATCCATGTACTGATACTTTAATAGTCTCTCTATGCCATTTTTCAACTTTACTTGTTGACCAAGTAGGCCTAGTTACATGGTGTTTATGTTTGAGTAGCCATGGAAAACCTATAAGAGGCATTAGGAACTATTTTAATAGCTGATATTTATGTCTAAAAAACAACATACATCATGAAATGGACCTTCATAAATTTATTACACTTGAAAACTTGCCAAACTAGGTGACTAGGCCATCTTTTCCTTCATTTTTGGATAGTAACCATTTATAAGAGACTCGCGAAGGCATTTACAAGAAATTTATATACATATAATGAATTGAGGAGATAAAATAAGTGCCAAATAGACATCTCCAATGATTTAAAACTCTATAAAATACCTTATATATATTTTCCTACTCTTTCTCTTGAAAAAAGATTAATTTTTGATAGGTCTATATAACACAATACCATAGACATGACCCTCTCTGAGTTTACTTTATGATTCAATTGTTTATCAAGTCGTTCATGAGATTTTAGTTTCTAAAATGTCAATTTTCTCCAAGACTAGTTTACAATAGGATTTAAGGAGGGTTTTAGAGGTCCATCATCTTAATTTTGGTTCATAAAGTATAGACCTCCAAACCAAATATTATTATTATGGATATTTATTCCATGTAGCCCTTAAACTTTCCTAATAATCTTGAATTCCCATACAAACTATGTGTTAAGATATGAACATAGGCAATTGTGTTCATAGTCTTATATAGGCAATCTCGACATGTTATTTATCTTTAAAAAGATTCATAAACTTATACCCTTGAATATAAATCTTTATATCATGGTCTTAAATGTATATGGGTGCTTAAATATTAATAATATAATTTTCCCCAAGTCTTCTTGTGGTGAGAGATCTAAGATCTTGAACAAATAACTCAAATTGGTTTTCTAGACTAGGTGACTTGAGGAGAGACTTCAGACTAAAATTGATATTATATTTGAATTTATACTATTTAAATGACCTTGATAATACATGAAACAACCTATCACACCTAATTAAATTCCTAGTTATTATTTAATAAGGTTAGGGTATGCTTCAACGATGTGGGTTTTAAGTCTTGGTTATGGCCTTTAGGCAAAATAGGCCTAGACTAAGTATTAAAGGTTTAAGGAACCTATACATGATATTTGGGGTTAAAAATAATAATATAATCATCTTTAACATTTTTTTCATCCCCTATAACTACCTTTAGATGGCCATACTCTGTTATATCTCCATTATCTTATGACTGTGCCTGTAGGATACTTTACCAGTTTGTGTATTTGGGGAAGACAATGGTATCAATAGTTATCTCTCTTTATAACACAAATTTGATGGATTTATAACTCATATAATATTTATTCATGGTTGGTAACACCTTCCTACTAACTCCTTGTTCCAATTTTTTTACTTACATTCCTTCATCTCCCTTGCGTAGGGTTTCTTACCAATCAAGCTTGTATATACCTAGAGCCTAAGTTAGGAAACTCTCTACTTTATATGAGGATTATAACACCTTTAAAAAATTATTCATGTCTTATAAACTCATTCCATATATATTTCCTACTCTCAAACCTCCATTAAGCCCCTAACATGCCTAAGTTTCCACTTTTAACATGTAGACATGTTCTCATCTGTTTTAGGCCTAATCAACCAAGTAGGCCATTGAGATATTATTAATAATCATGAGCCTCATATTACCTAGGAAACATTTGATACATATTATTACTTATGTCATCACATTTTTTGAAACTTAAACAACCCCAAGTAAGTTCAAAACTTTCAATTGGTATGAATAGGCTCACCTTAGGTTTGTATTCTTTAGCTAGGCCTGAAGGGAATTTGAATTGAAAACCTGAGTGTCATTAATCCTATAGATCATATTTAGACACTATCATCATCCTTTATTTTCTAAAAACTCCTTCATGAGGTTTAATATCCCTATCTTATCTTCAAACCTCCAAGTAACCCACCTACTCTCATCATAGATTGTTAACTGACTAGGGTAGCTCTGAGATAAAATAGTGAATGTTTCCACTAATTATATATCTTTGTAAATATCATGTGAACATTAAATTACATTATATTATAATTTTTACTAAAATTTTTATCCTATCTACATCTTTATATGTTTCAAAACCACAAACTTCCCTAAGACTATCTATATGTATTGACTGTGTTTAAGTTTTCTTAGGTTTCAATAAGTCCCAGCTATGTTTTTACCAGTTCATATTAATATCAAGGTATGAGTCGATAATAAGGTTTTAGTATATTATGTATACCATCTTAAAGTATACCTTAATCCCTCAAACATACCCATAGTCATTATCTTTCTTTAATCTAAGCAAGATCTCTTAAGAATAAGAAAATTGTAGCTTACATTTTTTACTATTTATTCATGTTTTAGGTCCTTCCCATGCTTAGTAGGTCTTCTATAGGCCTTTAAATTTTCTTAATTTCTCAATATATTTCAAATGTCTCTCATATATCTTTTCAACACCTCAATCACTTATCTTTTTTCATGTATACAGTATTGTACCTATTACATGTAGGTGTTTTATAAATGATTGATTGTGTGTTTTGGGTCGAGACCCCACTATTAACCTACTTAATGGATTGAACTTGATTATATTCTATATCAGATTCAACATATATTCATTATTTATATATCAAAACTTCACTTCTAATGTAATGTACAAGAATGAGTTTTACTCCACATAGCTACATATAGCCACTAGGCTAGTTGTAGCTTCTCTTGAGGTGTTTCCTGACCTACAAACTCCTTGATATTGTAATCCATTGAGATATATCATGCCTTAAATAATATTTTCAAACCCAAATTAACTATGCATTTGATCATCCCAATTGTACTTATTCAAATAAGTCTCAAGACTATCACCATACATGATGATTATATGTGTTGATTTGTAGCCTGTAGGTGGGGATTTAATCCTTTAGCATTATTTAAGAATCTAAGATTCATTTTCATGACCATGGTATTTCTAAAAAACATTTAAATGTACCATAATTTTATATCTATGGTGTGGATGTATAGTAATGATAGTGATATGTATGATGATAATTGGATATGGAAATTGAGTATGGAATGATAATCTTACAACATGGTTGAATGGAAGTGATAAAGACTATGAAGATGGATTGAAACATAGGGGATGGAATGAAATAAGAATCCATAGTAAAAACAATCCTAAATAATCCTAATTTGGCATAAACATATGTATTAATAATATATATTATTTTGAAGGCTCTCAAAGAATAATACTTAGTGCAAAGGAAAAGCTAGGGTTCTACAAACTACCTTAACATATGATAGGTTACCTTAGCATATGCTAAGTTACCTTAACATATACTAAATTTATACTATGAGGATGTTGAGAATGGATTGATGGGTGACATGATATAAAACCTATACTAAATTTAAATGGTTCTGCTCACCTGTGAACCTTGACCTTGCACACACATACACCTGCAGATCAACGATCTTACTTACCATGTAGATCTCCTATATAGGCCATGAAACTATGACCAAGATTCTACACTCCTGAAGAATCCAGCTAACTCTCCAAACCAGCACCAACATGCCTGGTATTGCTGTGGAACTAGGAGGAACACCCTTGCTCACCTCACACACAGAAGGAGCAAACTTTACTCAACTCAAACTAGCCCACTTTTCCAATACAACCATGAGTCTATTATATAGATCTCATCAAACAATAATTAGACATCTAATTACAATAATTAGATCTACAGCTATGAGTCTAAAATTAGCACTCATCATGCAAACACTTGGTTCGTTAGCTAACTGCCCATAATTAGCTCGCAGTCACCACACAGGCAACCGACGCCAGTCCCTATCTGCCTAGAGGTGACCGATGTCGGCCGATATATGACCGACGTCGGTTGCTTCTCTATGCTATCCTGCCGACGTCGGCTGATCAGACCGACCCCAACTTCTCTGCAACTCAACAACCTTCAGCAACCTCCTCTCCTGTTTGCATCAGTGAAGCTTTTAGCTCCACAATCCTAACATTATGAGTACCTTACCTTATTAAAAATAAATCATAAATGGGAGAGATATAAATTGAGAAAAAACTATGAGATATAGAAGATATCTTGGGTCCCTTACTTGGTCCAAAATTTTAGATCATAATATTCTCTCTCATGGCCATACCATTTGAAATCCTGAAGGGCTCAAGCAAGATCCAAAAGAGCTTAATTAATTAAGTGTTATAACACATAATTTCACCCTTTTGAGAGGTTTCTTTAGGATCTCTCACTCTTGGAAAAAATATAGGATCAACCCTAGGTTGTGGGTATCCTATGATGGGGTGAATCTCTAAAAAAGGTTGGTTCCTCTTGGTAGATCACCTAAACAATGAGTTTTTACTTGGAAAAGGGTAAAAGGGTAAAAGGGGTAATTGAAATAATATAAAGGGTGATGCACTAAATTTAAATACACTCAAAATTGGTTGAAAATAAATCTAAGTAATCTCATAAAAAACCATCACTCATATAATCTCTCACATGGTCACTTTGCATAAATATTTCTAAACTAAGCTCACTAGACAAGAGATGAAGCATGGAGGAGTACCAAAACTCACACTTTACCATCATCATTGATTAAAAAAGGCACAAGTTATACTCACACTTTACAACCATGAGTCTATTATATAGATCTCATCAAACAATAATTAGACATCTAATTACAATAATTAGATCCACAGCTATGAGTCTAAAATTAGCACTCATCATGCAAACACTTGGTTCGTTAGCTAACTGCTCGTAATTAGCTCGTAGTCAAACCACACAGGCGACTGACATCGGTCCCTGTCTACCTAGAGGTGAGTGACGTCGGCCAATATATGACCAACGTCAGTTGCTTCTCTATGCTATCCTGCCAACGTCGGCTGATCAGACCGACCCCAACTTCTCTACAACTCAGCAACCTTCAACAACATCCTCTCCTGTTTGCATCAGTGAGGCTTTTAGCTCCACAATCCTAACAATCTCCCACTTGGAGATAAATAGCTGCACTGTACCTATACCTGTACTCTGTCTAATCTGTTTCTTGGTTTGTATCCCTCTTCAAGCTCCCACCTGAAGACAACCCACCACACATCCCGTGGTGTACCACCTGTCATTCGAGTACCCTGCCACATCCGAACGTACAACACCTGTAGTGAAGTCCTGACCCTGCATAACAACACCTGCTGCCGGTCCCTCTTAAAAACCTGAGAACCCACTTCCCTAAATTGGCTCCTAACTCTGATAGCTCCCACTGCATGGGAATACTCAGGTCTATACCAGACCTCATGTGATTTCAGACACTGTACCTGTCCAGCCCTTAGTGTGCTCCAGCTCTACATCTCGAACCTCACCAACACCTGATTCACATCAGCTCCCATCTGAGACAAAATCAACCTGTGATCTCCATGCCTCCCATGTCAAAGAATTTTGCTACTCCAAACTCCTCATGACATGACACTAAACTAATCTTACCCTTAGCTCAGCAAAACCCTGTATGTACACCCATGCTAGCTAGCATACTATCCACATACAAAAATAGAATGATGTCATGACTCATCATCCACCTAGTAAGACAAACCACAGTAGTTACCTGACACTGACTGAAGCCATGCTTTGTCCTCCACCTATCAAAACCTCTACCACTGTCCTACAGCTCCACAAGACCATATACCTGGTCTTCCATCTCATGTATCCGTTCTCTCTATTCTTCTACTAAGGAATCCATTCGTCTCTGTGCTTTCATCCAGCTGGCAAACCTACCAAAACTCCCGTTTGGTTCTGCATCATATCCCTGCCTAGCTCCCACCTATTTCTTGGATCCTTCCTGCTCTACAATCAGCAACAAGTATAAAGAAGAGGAACATGAATTTGAGGGCTTACTTACGCCTTCAGTCCTCTGTATGGGTGTTTGAGACTCCTTGACAGCATGCTGTCCACCCAAAATTCATTACAGTGATTGACCTCGGTCACTCCACAGTCTGCATCTGACTGACGTCGGTTCCATGCGTCTATCCCTGACTACCAACCTGCCAACGCTGGTGTCCCTACTACCAACGTCGGTCCTCCTGACCGACATCGGTCTCACATACTACCGACGTCGGTCTCATGACCGACGTCGGTCTTATCCTGCCCGACATCACCGGCTTCGGTCTGCACATGACCGACATCGGCACCTGTCTGTTTGACGCCGGTTCCTCCTAACTGACCCCGGTACCTATGTTCACCTGTGAGTGATGACTTTTTACCCGCGAGCTCCTTTGAATCAAAACACATGTCCAAACTGCTCTGCTCAGATGTATCCAGCCTCATCCATTGAACTCTATCCGCCATCTCCTCCAAGAACACCAAGGCTTTCTAGTTCTTAAGCCTATCAAATATATCTGTCTTCCGCTTAAGAACATGCATCTCCTTCCTGCTCATGTGACCAAGCCTACGAAGCCACGTCTCCACAATAGAAGAAGAATCAGTAATATAAACAAGTAGATAAAGTATACCTATTTTCTTACCACCAGCTAATTCAAGTGCTACCGCTATGAGAGTTCTTGTGCATCTCTCATCACCCAATCTTTCTGAAGAAATTAGCCATATCTCCAGACCTAGGACCTGTATGACCTTCATCAACACCTGTGTGTTGGCCGCCTGCAATTTTAGCTTCACTTCCCCTTTGCCAATTCTTTGGCAAGGCTTACCAGCTCCTCTACCTGGGGCTGCATGGAAAGAGGCAACCGAATCTTTTATCCAAGATTCAACTTTATCTAAGAAACCTGTAAACACATCCTGTGCAACAACACCTACTACATCTGTATCTTTAGTTTCTTTATGTTGATCTGCTACCAAGCAACAATATTCTTTTACCTGCTCTTTCTTTCCATAGGACTGTGAGTGACCATCTGTGCTTTTCAACTCCTCCATTCTTAGCTTACTTTTATCTGCCATTGCTCTACTCCCACTCGATCAAAAACCCTTGAGAGTGACCTGTAACCAAACACAACCCTGCTTCCTGCAACCTTAGCTCTGATACCACTTGTCAGGATGCGAAACACCAGAATCACACAATTGATTACCAAATACCAAGCAACTATAATATGCAAAAATAACCAAATTCACCAAGTAACTAGAAATCAGAATAACACAGCATATGAGAGACAATACACAACTTGTATTAACACTTTATACAAAAAAGAATATAATAGAGAATATCCCCCATCTTCTCCACCACCTTACAGAGGTTTCCCACACCTCAAGTGAACAATAAATCTTCTCCCCAAAGCTCTCCCTCTCACAGGTCCCAACACACAACTCAAATACAGAGTTGGTGTTCACCTCCCGTGCTCCACACACACCACAAGTGCTCCACACACTCCACAAGCACTCCACGTGCTCCACAAGTACTCAAGGTACTTCAAGTAGATCTCCCATGAATCTGTAACAACCTGCAATTCAACATACCATACTTATGGAAGGAACTCCCTTGCCTTCCTCTTTGCTCTATCCGAGTACACACCTATACTCCAAGTAGATCCTGCTTGATATTGCTCCCTGTTGTGTTGCTGTCTATATGATCTTGCACACCTGCAAATCAAACAACGGTTCTGCTCACCTGTGAACCTTGACCTTGCACACACATACACCTGCAGATCAACGATCTTACTTACCATGTAGATCTCCTATATAGGCCATGCAACTGTGACCAAGATCCTACACTCTTGAAGAATCCAGCTGACTCTCCAAACCAGCACCAACACGCCTGGTACTACTGTGGAACTAGGAGGAACACCCTTGCTCACCTCACACACAGAAGGAGCAAACTTTGCTCAACTCAAACTAGCCCACTTTTCCAATACAACCATGAGTCTATTATATAGATCTCATCAAACAATAATTAGACATCTAATTACAATAATTAGATCCATAGCTATGAGTCTAAAATTAGCACTCATCATGCAAACACTTGGTTCGTTAGCTAACTGCCCATAATTAGCTCGCAGTCAAACCACACAGGCGACCGACGTCGGTCCCTGTCTACCTAGAGGTGACTGACGTCGGCCGATATATGACCGATGTCGGTTGCTTCTCTATGCTATCCTACCGATGTCGGCTGATCAGACTGACCCCAACTTCTCTACAACTCAACAACCTTCAGCAACCTCCTCTCCTGTTTGCATCAGTGAAGCTTTTAGCTCCACAATCCTAACATTATGAGTACCTTACCTTATTAAAAATAAATCATAAATGAGAGAGATATAAATTGAGAAAAAACTATGAGATATAGAAGATATCTTGGGTCCCTTACTTGGTCCAAAATTTTAGATCATAATATTCTCTCTCATGGCCATACCATTTGAAATCCTGAAGGGCTCAAGCAAGATGCAAAAGAGCTTAATTAATTAAGTGTTATAACACATAATTTCACCCTTTTGAGAGCTTTCTTTAGGATCTCTCACTCTTGGAAAAAATATAGGATCAACCCTAGGTTGTGGGTATCCTATGATGGGGTGAATCTCTAAAAAAGGTTGGTTCCTCTTGGTAGATCACCTAAACAATGAGTTTTTACTTGGAAAAGGGTAAAAGGGTAAAAGGGGTAATTGAAATAATATAAAGGGTGATGCACCAAATTTAAATACACTCAAAATTGGTTGAAAATAAATCTAAGTAATCTCATAAAAAACCATCACTCATATAATCTCTCACATGGTCACTTTGCATAAATATTTCTAAACTAAGCTCACTAGACAAGAGATGAAGCATGGAGGAGTACCAAAACTCACACATTACCATCATCATTGATTAAAAAAGGCACAAGTTAAAACATATAAACACCTTTAAATAACTATAAAATGGTAAGAAATAAGGGAAAACACCAAGGAATAAAAATCCTCTACAAATTAATCATGTACAAGATGATTAGAACACTAGATGTAGGTAAAGAGATAGGTAACTTAAGTTGTCTTATTCCTTCAAGAGGTTGTTTATTACATAAATGGGCATGGATACACCATACCAAAATGATCATCATACTTTAAAATGGAGAAACAAAGGGATATATAGGAGAAAAGGGAAGGGAGAGGAGAAGAAAGCTCTCAAAAATAAATAAATGTGATTCAACCACCCTCCATGGAGTTCCATCAAAGAAGAGGAAGAGGTCTCAACAAATTTTAAATTATTTATGCACTAATATTACTTAAAAAATTAACTCTGAAAATTCAAAAAGGCCTTAAATCTCTAATATTGTCCTAAAAATCACTAGAGATAAAAAAATTCTTTAGGAAGATGACATCATGCTTCACTAACTTGATAAAAGTCTCCAAACATCTAGAAGCTTCCTCAAATGTTCCATCTTGCTTGAGAAAATTCTCCAAATATATAGAAGCCTCATTAAATGATATATTAATGATTTATAAAAGTATACAAACATATATAATCTTCCTTAAATTATATATTAATGTTCCTTGACTCCATAAAACTCTTCCACTTGACTTCCACACCCCATCTCCACTTGGCTTGTGTTGGCAACTTGGAAACATGGTTAGTCATTCTGAAATTTGATGTTGCACTAAATTTTTAGGGATAAATTTTTGTTTTTTATTTTTCTCCCAATTCATAATTTATCCTCCAACCTATAAAAGATACCATATAACCTAAAAATCCTTTGGACTCCATTGATGGAGGTCCTCAAGCTCAAGCCATGTTCAACTAGTTGTGCTAAAACCTACTTTTAAGGCCATTTTGGACCTCTTAGGAACTAAAAATTTCCAATTTATTAAAAAAATATTTAAAAAATTATATTTATAGAGTATCTTATATGGTCCAGGTATTTTCCAAGTGATTACAGGTCATTTCATGGGCTTATGATCTCAAAAACTCAAAACTAGTCAAAATAGGCTCTTTCATAGCTTACAACAGTTTTAGGCATTTACATGGTGCTTTGGATATTGAATTATATTATTTTATGATTATTAATCTATGATTTGGTTCTAAATTTATTTTATACCATTATCATCCTTTGATTCATTTGGAAATTCTTTAAATTAGTTTGGGAAGGTCTACCACCTTCTAGCCTTAGGTAGATCTAGGAGTGTCTCTTTGTTAATTTGAGACACTTGGAGTATTTTTCCCTTTTAAAAATTAATAAAAACATTATTTTGGATATTATATAAAAAATTTATTACTTTTAAATACATAAATCCTCCTTTTTACCTTTTTTAAAGGCTTCTTTAGACCTAGTTTTGAGCACAAAATCCATTAACAAAGATATGAAAAATTAGTTTTCATATCTAAATTACAATAAGTGAATTAAAATTACACAAAAACATACATCCAAATCAAATTTTAAGTCATTTCATTGATTTTATCTTTAAAAATGTATCTTTTAGTGTTGCCTCAACCTGCCTTAACAAATAATTGTGTGTGTGTAGGTCTGAGGTTTGTCATTTTATCAAGTTTTATGAGGTAAAAAGACTTAATTTTTTTTATGGAAAACAAGGGGCCAAAAAATATTAAAATAATTATTTTCCCATTATTAACAATGAAAACTAATCAGAATCACATATTTAGACATGTTCCACACTCAAAAATTATGAATTACGAGACATAGGGAGCAATGAATAGGTGAATCTTGAGATTGATAAGGTATTAATACCTAATTATTTTTTTTTTTACATTTTAATATCCCTAAAAATTCTCAAAAATCTATATTTTATAATTAAATTATTTAAGTTCCTCAAAAAGTCTTTTTCTGACTATCCCCACTTGCATGTCAAAATCTTGAATTTTTAAAATTTTCTATTTTCTCTATTTTTCCTTGAATATTTGACTTTGATAACTATAATAAGGTTTTTTAAGAATTAAAATAAACATAAATTTCTTCACAAACCTTAATATGTGGTTTAAACCATTTGTCATACCTTATAACCCTCCAAGAAGCTTGCCTAGCTCCATGTTGACTATCAACAAACAAGCATAGGACTATGACAAAAAATGGATTATTAAAATATTATTTTTACCTAAATAATTTAATGATAAATTTTTACCACTCATTAAAATAACTTTTACCAATTTTTATATCTGTATCATGCTTATAGAGGCCTCAAAATGTATTTTTCTCAAAACTAGTTAGTGGGTTGCTTATGTGAATAACTATTCATGACTGTAGCAGGTCTATAGCAAAATAATGGATCATTAAAATGTTAATTTTTAATTAATTATGGAATATAAATCCTTATATACTCACCATTATCATGTGTACAAAAAATGAGAACCTAACTCCTATATATGCTCCAAAATCACAAATTTCTACAAGATTGGTTTAGGTTGCCTGTGTTTTATTTGGAGAGTGTCTTAGCTATGAGACAAACCATAGGCATATCCATTGTTATTTTGGAAAAATATAAATAATATGGTAATATTTTTTTAATTAGGACCATTTTTACAAAATTTGGAGGTTAGATTACCTCTCTATCAACTTCAACTCTTCAAATCTTCTCCAAATTAACCCCCAAGCTTATGATTGTGTGTACAGTCTAAAACCATTTTTTCAACCTTGGCCATGATTAAATATTATCTTGGTTTTATTTTTAGTGTGATGAGATCACTATTAATATTTTATTCAACATATTAATTTATTTATACAACTTTGCAACCTTCATAAGGAGATCTCCATATGATGCTTGTGAGAGCATACTATGTCAATAAAATTCATAACACTTTTATGTAGATATAACCCCTAAGAGATTATCATAATTTATTAAACACATTAGAGACACCTTTATCACATTTTAATAAACCTTTAAAAGTCCTAAAATTTCTATGAATTATATTATTCATCTCATTTTATCATGGTTTCTACATTGCATACGCTAGTAACTAAGACTTCTCAAGTGTATGAATTATAACCTCCAGGTTAGACTTAAATAAAAAGAGTGACCTATCATTATTGGAACCTTGAAGTGCATGAGACATTTATTTTAATAATTTTATCTTTTCCAATTTAACCTAGCTAGATAGCCTAATTTTTTTGAGGTATCTCACACTAGCAACTCTCCATAGAGCACAATTAAACAATTATAGGTGATGGTTTATTGAGATAAGAGAGCCAAAACACTAATTTTTTTTGGAGAGGATCTTCTCATCAAAACCTAATTTTAGAGGCCTAAACAGCATTGGGAATTCAATCAATAAGGATGAGAACATTGAGTATGGTCTTGAAGTTGTTCTCATCTTTCAACCATTAGATCATCCACTGCACTAGGACTACCTCTTCTTTGAACCTTCAACAGAGCATCTTCAGAGCTTCTTCAGATCTCAATTAAGTATCTTCAAGGCTAAATAAAACATATTTGTATCTTTTTAGAGAATCTTTAGAGCTTCTTCAGAGCATCTTTGGATTTTCCTAGATCATCTTTGAAACATCTTCAGAGCTACATGTCGCATGTTCAGAGCTTATTCAAAGCTCAACTAAGCATATTTAGAGCTCATTGTGTTCTATGCCAAGTCTTAAAAAATATTTCCAAAAAGCTGCTACCAAAACCATTGATGACTTATCAAGCCTTAAAATTCCCTCTCAGTAGAGAGACATTAGGTTACCTCTCAATAACTCCCAACACCACATGAGAGGATATACAGATCCCAACCCCACACCAAAACCTTCCATGATACTACATTTCATCATCAAGACTAGAAAGAGATTAGTCATCAAGGCAAAAGGTCATTGAATGGATTAAAATAGTGGCCTGATCCATCTAGGAAAATGTTTCATATGTATTCCAATATTGGCCAATAGTAAAAAGATTGGTTCTTTTCCTGTTTGACATCCTATTTCCATGAATCTTCTCTAACACACTTTCCATGACTCCAGTTGCAATCTTATAACCTCCATTCTACACAAAAGTCCATACCAATCCATACAACTTGCAAAAATAGTTTATAATGCCTCTTTTCCCTTCATTTTTCCTCATTTCAATCTTGTAACCACCATTTTAGGGAAACATGAGGAGAAAATAAGGTCAAAAGGCATCTTTAAACAAGTGATAAATTTTAGAGAGCAAAAAGGGGACATCTTTTATATGTGTGAGATCTTTTGATGGCAAAACAAATTTATAAGTTCATACAAGGGATAATTTAAAAGCATGAACTATTTTACTAGAGAAATATAAGGATCATGAGGGTGATTAAGATGTTATTGATGATTTATTAAACTCTTAGAGTCAAAAATTGTAATTTTAAGACCAAAACCTTTCTTTTGAACAACCATACATAAATCCTCAAAACAATATTTGTCAATGAGTATCTTGAAGAATACCTTATATCCTTAAAAGGATTTAATTAGGCTTTTATGTATCTTTACCACACTTCAAATTTTATAGTCATCCCCATACCTTGGATATATTGAATACACTAGAGAAGTTCATAGTGATTCATTAGCTACCACCTTCATACATCTTCATTAAGTTACTCTAGATCATAATATCACCTCAATCCATTATCAAAAACATCCAAACCTACTCAAAACCATGAGGATAATTAACACAAGTTGAAATAGAAACATGAAAATGATAAGTCATTGCGACCTACTCTATTCATATGATAGTAAATGGACATCATGATGGTCTATCACATCACCTAATGACCCAAGACATCTAGGAGATGTGGTGACCATAAATAGACTCAATGACACCTCTAATAGTTTTGAATGGCTTCAAGAAGTTAAGAGACATCATCACTCACAATAACACCATGTAGAGGCTTAGATGAATGTCATAATTTTTTTTGGTTATATGGGTTGGTATTTGGCCTTGGGAATCCAAATTTCCAACTATTATTTAACATGACAGCAATAACATGGAACAAGAAGTAAGCAAATGGCTTATTCTAGGGGAGATGTTCACACTCAAGGAAACAACCAAGGACCTTGTCCCCATCACCTAGTTTTAGATGAGAGTTTGTATTAGTATGGATTTTTTAAATAAGATATTTAGCCACCTAAGTATTCATTTCACTCATATATTATGATTACCCCTTATTTACCTACTCATAACTTTAGGGTACACCTATGCATTGGGAGGTGTTTTCAATGCCCACCTATGACAATTAATACTACACAAAAATAGGAGGCTCCAAGGTAGAAACTTATACATGATGTCATATATTTTGGATGTAGTCATGGGGACTATCTATAGAAATAATGAGGCTTTATATAATCATAACCCCAATCACATCAAGAATATAATCTATGACTTCTACTCTTTTGTCCATGTTTATCCATATGCGAGGAATATAACAAGAATTGTAGAGGATTTGTATCGTCATTTTTGGATAGCAATTCATGGCTAGTCTCTAGCCCATACATCCAAGTTCATTACTAATAAACTCATATATTTGGGTTATTATTGGCTATACCTAGACTATAATATAATCATGGTTGTTAGACCCAAGGTCAACCCTCTTCATCTTCCAAAATTCATCCCAAATAAAGTTATTAAGAATGAGATTCCTTTCTAATTATGGAATGGGATAGATGATAACCTGACTAAGAGTAGTAAAAGCACTTTCTATGGCTCCCATATCATGATTGGGATAATGAAATACACATACTATAGGAATTTCAAAGAGGTTGGTAATACAAGAAAAGCTTATGCCTTGGAAACTCTAACACACAGGGATTGGGACCCCCACAAGAGAGTGACACAAAAGGTTCATAATTTGGGCATACCTTACAAATGTTAACCTTTTGATCATGAATTTTTTTTCCTTATCACAAAATATGATGAATAAGTCAAGGAAATGGTTGATACTACTGATCTGAGTGAAGAATTATTGGGGGTAATCCATATAGATCCCTCCCTTACACTTGGTCAAGACAAATTTAGGATCCAAACACTAGGGTAATGGACATCATCTAATTTATAGTGTCACACCATTCTAGTATCCATAATAAGAAATCTAAGACCCCTAACATCCACCCACTATGATGATAACTCCATAATAAGAGCAAGAATAAGGTGAAGGGGAGACATAAGATACTACTTAGCAAGAGAAATAATAAGTTCCCCAAGTTCAAATGTCTATTGTTAAACTAAGGAAGGTAAAAAAAGAGATATTTAAAGAGTCAACTCAGATGAAAGTCATCACTATTGGGGATGGAAAAAGGAATCATATACTTGGACTCCTTTGATGAGTAATATATTACACCTACTATGGTGGCTTTAGTAAGTATAACCTAAAATATGAATCTTTCCTCTCCTACTAAAAATGTGACTACTCCTTAGGTTGAGAGGATGATGATCTATTATAAAATAAAATCTAGGGCATAAAGGCTACAAAATCCATCCACATAGGTAATAAGAAGATAGGCACAACCTTTAATTGAAGGTGAGCCAATCCATGAGGTGGACAAAAAATAGCCACAAAAATTTAAGGTACTAATATTTTAGGTGTTAAAAGGAAAGGTATCCCTTAGTGGTGACCAATCAGTTAAGGGTTCTTTATTTACTACTCCCCTAAGCCTTTCTCCTATTATTTCATTACCAATTGTTTCTAATTTTACTCTTGTGTTATCATTCCCTACTAGGAGTATTTTCATTATGTCAATCACTACTACAATCAATCTTTTAGTATCCACCCTTGATTCCACAAACACCAACTAACTCATCACCCAAGTGTTAACTTCTTCCACTTAATTGGGTTTACCATTATCCTCATTAGGAGCAATGCAAATCACAATAGTGGTGGCCACAAAAATATCTCCCAAGAAGAATCTAGTCTACATTATATATTCCATGCCATACCTAGGTAATGCAGACTAATGCAAAATCATATGTTCTTCAATTTTTAAACCATCCTTGTTCCTAAGCTTGAAAATGAAACATAAATAGAGTCATAACCACTAGCTGTATCAAAGTTAACTCTTATATATTGGGCCAAGAATTTAGGAGCATCAGCTTATAAGAGGCCAAACTTTAAGATCATTGAGTTTCCCATTATAAGCTCACTTTTTGATAAAGTAACAACCTCAGTGCAAAGGGTGAGGAAGAGGAAGATAGAATATAGTAGTGGGAGATGCCTAATTATGGAATAAAGAGAATATATTTACTCTATTTTAAAAATAAAATATATAAATAAGGGTAAATCCCCATACATTTAAGACATTAAGTCCTACATGGAGACCCACACTAGAGAAATACTAGACATATATGAGGGAACAAATCAGGTATGAAATTAATTATAAGAAGTGTTGAAGACCCTTAGGGAATAAAAATAGGTAATATACATTAATTTTATGATAGAGAAAGATGTATAAAGTGTGGAATTTATATTATATAAGGTTTTGGATACCAATCATTCTTTGAGATCATAATTAGTTCCCCATGCAACTGGAATAAAAAATTATTTAAGGTTCTCAAGGAAGATGAGAAGAGATTGAATTTCTTGGTTTTTTATACTCCTAATAATTAATTTAGCCATTTGAATTTGATGAGTTCCTTTTAGGTAGATAATGAATTGAATTTATGTATCATAAGTACTCAAGACACTATGTAGTACAAATTTTGAATGAGCTAGAATTAACTTGAGCATGAGATGGCATTGGGAAGATGGTATCCAGGTCTATTTTTTACCAAATAATATAATAAGAATTGGTTAATTTTAATCAAAATTTATAAGGAATTAATTTAGAGTGTGTTTAATTAAATATTTGTTCATAAAGGAAAAAGGCAACTGAAGTGGAGGTCATTCAAATAGGCTTTCAAGATACCAAAACTGAGCATGCAAGTCTAGTAGAATAATCATATAGAGTAAATAGACATCCTCTCCTAGACATGAACATATTAAAAGTGTGATATTCCAATAGATACAAATAATATCATGAATTGAAGGCCAAGAAGAAGAGAAATTTAGCACCATCTACTTGTTTAGTAGCTTAGACTCCACCTAATGTTCTAATTATGACACTACCTAATACTTCAATCCCTCCTAACTTAGCAAGTTCATCAACTCCACCTATTATATTATCTCTAGTTATCACATCCATGTCACATAAAACTTAAATTCAAGCTACTAGTTCATCCCCAAACACAAATTTAGTTACCATATCTATTGTAGCCACTAGCTCAACTTGAGTTACAACGTTAGTTTCAACAACCATGACCAATGTTAAGGAGCCAAGTTAGCCTTAGTCAAAGTCTAATTTTGTATAATTTTGAATTTAATTATTACTAATGACTATTTAAGTGTTGTTACAAAAAAATTATATTTAAATTATTTATTTTTACATCATGCACACATGCATGAATGATGTAATATCTGAGGTATAACATGAAGTTTTGTATCAAACTAGAAATTATGTTCTAGTAATTCTTATGTAAAATAAATATTTTATATACTTGGAGGATGAGGTGGCCCCTTCCCAAAGTCATCTAAATAAATTTAAAACCCTATTTTTAAAGGGTTTAAGTTTTTATCAATATACAAGAAGAAATCAACCAATTGATTATCATGAAACTGTGTTTATTCTTTCTTCTTCCTTATCGACATTATTGAAACTTTAATTTCTTTATCTGTATCAACTCAATAATTCTGGAGTATCGTCATGCTAAATATGAATCTAATTGTTTTAATTGATGAATATTTATATTATATATATATATATATATATATATATATATGTATATATATATATATATATTTAGCATATTTTAAATTTATAAATTTCATTGGTTTAAGCAACTAGTATAGATTGAGTCGATAATATGAGGTGTGTATGTGTATTTACTTTGGTATGGTCATCTAGGCATGTATTATAGCTACTCTAGATAAATTTATAGTTTGAGATATAGCCTATATGATAACGGTGTGAAAAAAAAAACCTAAGGAGGTAAATCTTCAATTGATATCAACAAGCTTCATATACTTATTTTCCCAAACTGCTAACCATGCTTGTTCATGAGTGTGCATAAAGCTACAAGTGGTATACATTGGTCTTGGAAATAATTATATGCCAAATAAATAGTCTTAGAAGTGAACTTACAAGAACATAGGGACTTATTTTATACTTTTTGCTTTCTTTCCCTTTCTGATTTTATTTAAATAAATACCCACCATGTTGGTAATTTGGCTAGTAAAGGCCAAATTCCAACCCCTACAATTCAAAACTTTCTGGAGTTCCATCCATATCCTCTATAAGTTGGTCAAATATATATATATTGGCCTTAAAAGTTATTTTTGGTGGTTAAATGTTAAAATTTCAAATTTAAAAGGTCATTAATAATTTCAAAAGGCCTTTAAATATGTTTTAAAACATTAATATTATCCTTGTATAATACCAATTTTTACAGCCTTACAACTAGAAAAGCAACTAGTTTTTATGTATTTCTCCTCACCTAGGTAGTATTTCAAGAAAATTAAAGCTTTGAAAAAATATTAGGGACTTAAACTTCCTTTCCATGGAATCCTTTATATATTATTCATGCATTTAAAGTTTAAACAAAGCAAGCAAAGAAAGTTATTCAAATCTACAAATTGAACATGCTTTATATATTATTGGTAAAAACTACTTGAAAACATTATTTCATGGAATAAATTTATGCCATGGACCAAAATGGGAAAACTTGAAAAACCACTCTCTCTCTCTCTCTCTAGAGAGAGAGAGAGAGAGAGAGAGAGAGAGAGAGAGAGAGAGAGAGAGAGAGAGAGAGAGAGAGAGAGAGAGAGAGAGAGAGAGAGAGAGAGAGAGAGAGAGAGAGAGAGAGAGAGAGAGAGAGAGAGAGAGAGAGAGAGTGGTTTTTCAAGTTTTCCCATTTTGGTCCATGGCATAAATTTATTCCATGAAATAATGTTTTCAAGTAGTTTTTACCAATATATTATCCAAAATACCCATTAACTATCCTATCTTCATGTTCTAATGTGTCTCAAAAGGGCTTGTTTAGCATTATTTAAGGAAAATTACATATTTTTAGGTTTTTACAAAAACCTGTGTTTCAATTTGTACCTTTTGCATTTATCCAAAAGAACCCAAATTGTTATGGTGATAAGATGACTTGTTAATGATATCATTTGATTCATCTCTTTGCTCTTATCATTCTCCATCACACTCCTTTCAAATCCATCTCATTAGCCCCCATATCACTTTCTTACCACTATGTTTTTCATTATGTCTTATGTTTTCCCATCCTCATTTCATCATCTTTCATCATCCCTACCACCCTTAAACCATATTGATTCCATGTTACCATAATAAAGAGAGCCAAAATATAAGAATGGACCATAAAATAATATAAGGATAGTTTGTTAGTTAATCAAGCATCATTTATAGTCATAAAGGATACCTATAGTAATAAAGAACACAATTGTACTAGTCATGAAGGACATGATAATTTTTTTGAATGACAGTGATCTCATTCATGGTTGTAATTATGTATAAAAATGGTCTCACTAAGCATCATATGGGAGAGGGGAAATAATTATAGTCATATCCAATGACTTCTCCAAATCGATAACAATCATGATCCATACAAATGGAGTAAATATTATCATATGCATAGCCTTATGAGGATTATACATGATATCAGGTTATTCATGAATATGAGAAAGAAATATAAGTTTTATTAATTCTTCCATGTTTTAATTCATGCCATTTATCATTAATAAGGTATCCATATACTAAAATGAGGTTTCCTTGATACCACCTATAGGCCTATGCCATTTAAAGAAGGCCTTTTCTGATATCCTTAAGGAACTTTCAAGGTTAAGAGATGTTAGTTTGATCACTAAATTTAGATTAAAAATATAATGAGGAGTACATTAAGAAATAAATGTAATTTTTTAAGGAAGGTTTAAGAAGATGGATAATAATGACCTACAATAGGCTTTTAGGCATGCTACAGCCATAATGCCAAGTTAAAAAGATGCACTCTATGTCATGGAGTCAAGTGAAGGGAGAGTTTGAATGTTGGAGGTTTTCAAGAAGAATAAAGATAATTTAGTATCCTTGGAGGTTTTTAGGTAAAATACCTAAGTATATATAGTTAAAACCTAAATCTATAGTTAGTACACCACCTACAGTCACCAAGGAAATAACTCTATAGACCCTTATTAAGGGCTACATCAATCATTCTCTATATGATTTTATGAATTGTAAGGTTTAGATCACCAAAAACATAGGTAAAAATGGTGATGAGTGACTCTAACATAGAGCACAAAAGGGATGTGGTTTATATTTGAATAGGGATAAATAACACAAGAAAGTAACCCATAACCATAGAAACAAATGGTCAAATTCAAAAATAGTGTTAAGCAGATGATGACACTTTAAGTTGGTTTCAAGGATGTTTTAAATAATTTTTTGAGTAGAGGATAAGTATAATTCAAGAAATAAAACCATATAAGACATATGATCCCTTGAATAGGGATAATGTGACATAATGTAACTTACCATTAGCCTACTAAAGGACACCTACAACCAAGTATGGTGGTTTGGACATTTGAAGACCTTATCAAAAGTGTTGATCATGTCAATAAGGATGTATGTCATAATATTTAATAGTGACATATATCAACTCACTTAATTATCTCATTTGGTAATTTCACCATCTTTTCATAACCCTATCCGTATAAACCTATAGAAGTGACGTATAGTCAAGTATAAGAAAGGAGGGTCTACTTTCAAGATGATAGTGATATGTAGCAATGGTATATAGTATTATAAAAGTAAATCCATAGTACGTGATGGATTAATATAATCATCAAGAAATCCCTAGTATTTTCATATGAAGAACCTAGACAATGAGCACCTAAAACTACCAAGAAGGGACTATTAGTACACAGGGGTATCTTTGAGCTCATTGATGAAGGCACAATGGTCAAAGGCATAAGATGTCTTAATGGTTTAGTTTTACATTATAATTTATGGAGTTTTATAAGGTATAATAATGATAAAGGGTTTCAAAAGACTCAAACAAAGTCAAGTTCAATTGTTAATAACCTATAACCTTGAACCTAGAAGCTTATCTCTAGGCTTATGCAAGTAATTAAGAACACAGCGGTCAATAAGGAAACAACATGACCAAAAGGATAATAAAATGAGAACAATGTAAATTTATGATAAGGAAATATAATTATGAGGTTCCTAGGTAACCTACAAGTTATAGTCTATACATAGCTTAAATAGGGATAAAGTACAGTCAAGTATATAAGGTTATTGAAAGAATTTGGTCTTTCAAGAAAGAATATTATGATGAAATAAGGTTTAATAAAGCATGAAGGGTCGTAGGAATGGTATATGGTAATTTGAGACTAAAATAGGTCATAAAATATAATCCCACAAATAATCTACAATCATGTCAACCCTTAAACATTGAGTATAGCTTGATGACATAGGCTATAATCATATACCATTCAAGGTCATTCAATTCCATGTGGCTTATGAAGTTTATAGGGAGTTTAAATTAATAATTTTTCATATCTAATACATTGTTCAAATATCTAATACATTTCCAACCTCAAGATAATGATAGTGCATAGTTGTTGTATGGATTTGTTATAGTATAAAGGCCTAAATTCTTTATTTCAGGGTCAAAACATGCTAGTGAAAGGTGAGGAATGGTTGCAAAAAAATTTATAAAACTATTTAGATATATATTAATGTGAAATTGATATCATAAACCACCATTACTCATGAAAATACTTGAAATATGCACCTACATAGTCAAATACATGATTAAACCATGGAAAAAAGGTAATTTTGAAGGAAATTTGAGATTTTTGGCATCTATGGGTGGAATTATGAATTAAATTTTTGGTAATTATCATAATAATAACTTTAAGAATCAACCATATCTATTTAAAAGCTAAATTACAAGCATAATTATTCATTGTTTTTACACAATCCATCACTAGTAAAAAAATGGTCAACATGGTGCAAGAGGAGGTACAAGTAGGTTTTAATGTGATACAAAGGGTTATAAGTCCAATTGACAGTTATAAAATAATTTTAGGATGTAATTAAGTCTTAAAATACGTTTATAGAGTTCCAAATCTCTAAATCATATGAAAACCATGCCCATATAGGCTAAATCAAGCAAGCGAGCATATAGGCCAAAAGGCATTTTTTGAATTTTTGAGAAAAAGGATAGTTTTAGAGTGATTTTATAACATGGTACAGAACCAATAATTATAATTTTAGGAAAGGAGAACAAAATGAAGAGTTATTTTCATACATGAGGAGAATTTCAAATTATGCAATTCCAAACATCCTTCTAAGCTACCTATTCAGATGCTCATATCTTTCAACACATTAGGATTTGTTATAAACACTCTAAAAATGATTTTTCAACTCTAATAAATTATAATTAATTAAAAATTGAGGTTGTTTTATGGCTTTTTCTTTATGAACAATTGCTAAGAGTGTAGGTAGCCTAGAATGCAAGTAAAACCTTATAGGCAGTTTTTCTCCATGTGATATCTTCTCATATATTTTTCATGGGAACCCAATAATTTTTTGTATTTTTAGTGGGTAAGTGTAATATATTTTAATTCAAATAATATTGGATTTGGAGGTATATTATTCATGAATCATCATCAAGAATATTTAGCTCTAAAACACTCCAAAACCCTCACAGTGACCAATTTTGACAAAATTGGATTTTATCGCCATCAAAACACCATGGACAAACCTAAAAACTCTTCAAAAATAAATTAAACTTAGATATGATTCCATAAATTCCAAATTTTTGTATGGATATGTACAGATCAAGGAAAAAATCAAGGCTTTTAGATTTAAAAAAATGAAAGAACTATAAGGTAGTCCAATGAAAACCAATACATGAAGGTTAAAGCGTAAGACTTGTTATTCATCCTCATATATTTATATGATAAAAATTATGCCTATAATTTCCCATATCAGATCCTCCAAAATAGCCACTCTATAAGAAAATGGGGTAAAATGGACCTAGTAACCCCTGTTGATTGAATGGCAAGAGTTTTTCATCAAAATAACCTATCTCATGATGGAAGGAGTTGATTTAGGTATAGTTTCATATTTTTTTTCAAGTTTTAAAGGTTTTTTGGAATATTTTATTGGAATCTAGGTGCAATAAGTAGGCTAATAGGCCTAACTAGCCTAACTACCCTAATTAGTCAATTAATCAAAGATGGTTTTGGTGTTGAAATAGATATCAAAGAGTTCACATGGAGTTTACGTGATGTATATTCTATTAACATGGATATTATCATTAATATTAATCCTTGAAATTTCCATTTCATGTAATGAAGGACCAAATAAGTAATTAACTAGTCTTAACTATAAATAACACTAGTTGATTAGTCTTGAGTTGACCAAACAATTCATGCATTATCGTTGGATTTCATGCAAAAGAAGTAATTAAAACAATAAAAATTAGATTCAAAGTGGATTTAACATCTAATTTTTTTCATAAAATTCATGCAAAGAAGTATTTTATAAGTTATTGGGGCCCACCATTCCTTATTCTAATGCCAAAGGAAAGATCATGAAAGTTTTTCATTAAGGAGAGATATTGAATAATTTATTATCAAATTGAACTCAATATTGGCTTTAGTTAGGATGGAGTTGGCCTCCTCTTATATATTGTATGCCAATCTCTTAGATAGTTAAATGTCATTTTTTATATATGTAGGTTTTCATTCCATTTTTTAGGATCTATCCCTTTCTTGGGATGACCAAACTCTACCAAGATTCAATTTCGTAACCTTTTTAGATCAACAAAATGACTATTTCATATTCCATTATACTAGTGTTATGTGCTTATGTTGTTTTATTTACATATTGGGTCAAACTTTCTCCCTTTTTAAGTCTTAATTCTCACATAGCTACTAGTAAGCTAACTTATGCAGGTCATGTGCACTATCTGATGTCATTTTGATAGGATAATAATAGATATAAGTGAATGGTTAGTGAATTAAATAAGGCCTATTCCATCATTTCCTTTAGGATTTGACAAATTAATAAAACCTCTACATGAAATAATAATACATAGGAGTCTTGGAGTTGTAGGATTAAGTGTTTTACTTGTCTTATCAATGTTTTATGATCTTAAAAAGTGTGGGTGAACAAAAAATGTAGTTATATCACTAATATTAGACTAGGATTTCCATTTTAGTTTCCTTTTCCCCCTTTTCATCATAATAATTAGTAGTTTAGTAAGAAGTGCAAAGTGATACATCAAAGAAGCTAACCTCACCAAAACTTAGAGGTATTTTATGAGTTTAGGTGTCCCACAACTTAGATCATTCTAATTTTAGTCTAGGTGTGAAGGAATTTTAGATAAAAATTTTTTAACCTTCAAAGAAGGTGATATCTAGGTTGCTAACAATTTTGGTACACCTAATGGGACACAAATTCAACCATTGGAATACATAATTTGTAGCATATTCATATTCAAATCCAATTTCCATTACTCCTTTCATCCTTATCTCTAGGAACAAGTTATACATCTATTCATAATTTCAATTATATTCATGATTTTATAGGCTATATAAGCCTATAGAGGATAATTCCATCATTATTCTCCTCATCATAAGTTCTAGTATGATCCTCATGATCCATATCATCCCTACCATGATCTATATCAATCATATGATGAATATACAAAGATTTATTAGTAGAATCAAATCTCATAATAGTCCTATAAAAAATCTAATAAATATTATTATGCTCCTAATTATCCTAGTGAAGTCCCTAAATAATCCATCTCAAGCTTCAAATAAACCCTGTTTAGATATATGAAACAGATGGTAACCATAGACACAAAGAAGAGCCATAAACAAGATATCTCCAAGCATGAAATTTAAAACTTTAGAGCTAATTTAAAGTAGGATAAATAAGTATGTGAAAATTCTATAAGGAAAGAATATTTAAATTTTAGTGTTCATATTTTAGACATTAGAGGTCTAATAGTAGGCATTGAAGAGAGGTTAGTAGTTTAGGAGAAAACCTAGGGTCATCATAATCAATAGTATGTTCCCATAGAGTTTCCCTTTTCAATTTATGATCAACAAACTAGTGTTTATCATAGCCCTAAAGAGTTAATACAAATGTTTCCTAGCTTTCCCACATGGAATAATATCTAAGAGAGGCCTCAGAAGGCTAAACAAGTATGTTTTGAATATCCTATCATTCAAGTTGAATAATAGATCATACAAGATCTTACATCTTCAAGTTTTCAAGAAGAGATTCCCAATGATGTAGTTCATGATTTTGAGGATAATATAGCTGGAAAATTTATCTTACAAATAAACATATTCATGATTCAATGGCATATATAAAGGAAACACAATAGTAAATTCCTTCTTTAACACCCATAGTTACCACAAGCCCAATTCAGGAAGTTTCTAAACCCATGTTCATGACTTGGAATTAGGTATAATAATCCATGGAAAAAGAATAATAGTCAAGAATCATTTAGGATGTTGAATTAAATATGGATATCATTTAGTCTCCACTCTTTTCTCATCAAAATCCCAAGACCTTTCCTTCATGGGAAGCCATTCAAAAAATAGTGAAATAGAGAGAGGAGGTGAAGATGATCCAAGAAGAGCAACTCTATGAGAGAAATAAGGTATCTATGGTAGCTTATTTGGATATTTCTCATCTTATTGAGTAATTTCAAGGATCTAATATGCCACTTTTAGAGAAATAACCTCTCTTTTATGAGGTGAATGAATAAATTTTAACTGAGACGAATGAAGTTCATGAAGGAGATAAAGAGTTTTCAATTGAATATCAAGATAATATCATCATTTAGATACTTGTAAGTAAGAGTATGACCTGATATATAATAATGTCAAATAAGATGAATTTATATATGTTTTACAAGTGTAAGATGAGATCCATGAGGAAAAGGTTTCAGATGTGCCATGGGAGGTTCTCAAGATTCTCTTGATCACATATTATCTATCCCAAATCAAGTTGCTTCTTAGGAAATTATAGAATTATAAGTTAAGAGTTAAGGTAATTATGATTATTTATGGTAAAAATATATTCATATTTTTAATGAATATCAATATTTTTAGGGTCTCACACTTCCCATGGAAGATCTTAAAGACAAACTAGCTACTGAATTTATCCATTTTAGCTCACAATAAGATCAAATTCATGAAAATAAGATGAATTAATAGGTGTTTACTAATATAGTACCTCAAATTATTATTCTTAAACATAAATCAAATGAATATATCTTATCGTACAACATTCCTAAAGAGAAAATAAATCAGTCATGAAGATCTTAACAAGTCACTTGTCCATGAGGAGAAGAATGAAGGTAAAATGGAAGATATATTAGATCATTGGTAGCTAATTAATGAAAAGTAATTATTATTCTTAATATAAGAATGAAGAATTTGGAAAGATGATTATTGGGTCTTAGATTCATATCTTTAATCCATGTACTTTAGAATAGAGATAGGAGGCCCAACTACATCATCTAGAAGATGTGTACATAAAAGTGTTCCTATCTAGAATAAGAAGCCATAAAAAGGAATAAATCATGTTTCAAGGTTCTATGGTGGAAAAAATAGCTTTCCATTTGATCCTAGAGGAAATATTGTCAATTTAGGTTAGTTTTTATAGGTTTTCTTTGTTAATAAGTGAGTAGGACAAGTAGAAATCTAGTTCCCTTTCATTATTTCTTGTTTTCCTTATATTAGTTGTCATTTATTTCTTGTTTACCTATTATTATCCTTCAGTATTGTTATGTCATAATCAAAAAGGTGTTATAAAGCCTAAAAGAGTCTCCTTCCCAGTCAAGAAAGTAAAATCCAATGAGTTGTTTTGACCAACATGTTGGTCAACCCCTATTAGTTGCCATAAATGTTAATTTGGTATATCAAGGCCAAATTTGAACCCCTACAATTTGAAACTTTTTAGAGTCCCATCCATAAGCTTTATAAGCTGGTCAAATAGATATATTTGGGCCTAAAATCTCAATTTAGTGATTAAATGTCAAAATTAAAATATAATGGGTCATTAATCATTTTTAAATTCCTTTAAATATGTTCAAAAAAATTAATATTATCCTTGTCCAAAGTTTCAAAGATTAAAAAAGTGATTTAATGAATTTTCTATGTAAAAAAGACCCCAAATTACCTCCCACGTGCTAATTTGGGATAACTAAAGCATGTAAAAGGATTTTTATTTATTTTTACATGCTAATTATTATGTTGGTATCCTTATCATGCTTTAATTTTGCATTAAAAGATCAAATTGTGAATAAATGCCAAGAAAAATCCCTTTTTCATTCATTTCCAAATGTATGGTACAAATCTATATAGAATTACATACATACAAATCATAAAAAAATATTATGAGGACATAACCAAGATTCATGAAGAATTTTAGTGGAATTATAGGTAATACAGGTCCTAAATTATTCCACTGCAAGCAATTGCCAAGTTTGTATAAAGAGACCTGCTTGCAGGTTTAAGGGTGGAATGGTTTTCAAGAAAAAGGTATAGGTATAAATTTTAGATCAAAGAAAATAAAATTATATGGATTCCTTATATATCAAGTGGTTTTATAATTGGCTTCTCCACCCTCATGAACCATTAATTTCAAGATAGGCCAATTTTTGTTGTCTTGCAACCAGAAAGGCAATCAATTTTTCTTAGATTCTCCTCACCTGGAAAGCATTTCAATAAAATTTAAGTTTTGAGAGAATCTTGGGGAATTTAAATTCATTTCCATGGCATAATTTATATATTATTCATACATTTCAATGTCAAATAGAGTAATAAAATATAACTAGTTATATCTACAAATTAGACATGCTTTCAAGAAGAGTTGTACAGTTGGAGAGAAAGAGTGGATTTTAAAGTTTTTTTTTTGGTCCATGGCATAAATTTATTCCATGATTTAATGTTTTAAGTTATGTTTTACCAATAAATTATCCAAAATACCCATTTATTAACCTATCTTCATGCACAAATGTGTCTCAAAAAGTGTTTGTTTAACATTATTTAAGGAAATTTACATATTTTAAGGTTTTTTGCAAAAACCTATGTTTCAATTTTGGCCTTTTATATTTATCCAAAGGAACCCAAATTGGTATGATGATAATATGACATGCTCATGATCTCATTTTATTCTTATTTTGGTCTGATCATTCTCCCCCTTATCATTCTCCCTCACACTCCTTTAACCTCCATCTCATTATCCCCCATATCACTGCCTTACCACCATGTTTTTCAATGTGTCTTATGTTTTCCCATCCTCCTTGCATCATCTGCCATCACATTTCATCATCCCCACCACCATTACACAATATAAATTCTATGTTACCATCATCAAGAGATCCAAAATATAATAAAGGATAATCAATAATAGAAGGAGAGTTTGTAGGTCTGTCAAGCATTATTTATAGTCATAAAGGAGGCCTATAAAAGCATAGAACATAGTTCTACTAGTCATGAAGGATATGAGAATTTTTTTGAATGACAGTGATATCATTCATGGTAGTAATGATATATACAAATTGTATCACCAATTAGTATATGGGAGAGGGAAATAATCATAGTCATATCTAGTGACCTCTCCAAATCCATAACAATCATGATCCATAGAAATGGAATAAATAAAATCATATACATAGCCTTATGAGGATTATACATTATATCAAGTTATTCATGAAGATGATAAAGAAATATAAGGTTTATCAATCCTATAAAGTTTTCATTCATGTCATGTGTCATTAATAAAGAAGTTATATACTACAATTAGGTGTCCTTGAGACCACTTATAGGCCCTTTCCATTTCAAGAAGGCCTATTTTGGTTGTCTTAAGGCACTCTCAAGATTCAATAATGTTAGTTTGGTCACTAAATAGATATTGGAAATATAATGATGAGTAAATTAATAAAATTCATGTAAAGTTTCAATGAGGGTATAAGAATGTGGAAAATAATGACCTACAATAGGGTTTGAAGAATGCTATAGACATATTGCCAAGTTGAAAAGATGAAACTCTATGGCATCGAGTGAGGTGAAAGGAGAGTTTTAATGTTGGAGTATTTAAAGAATAATAAAGATCATTCAGTGCCTTAGAGGTTTTTAGGTATAATACCTAAGTATATATAGTCAAAACCTACATATACAACTAGTACACCACCAACAATCACCATGGAGATAACTCTACAGACCCTTATTGAAGGATGCATCAATCATTTTATATATTATTTTATGACTTGTAAGGTTTATATCACCAAATTAATTCATAAACTTGGTGATGAGTGAATCTAACACAAATCATAAGAGGAATGTGGTTGAGCTATGAATAGGGCTAAAGAACACAAAAAGTAACCTGCAACCATAGAAACAAATGATCAAATTCAAAAACACTATTAAGTAGATGATGGCACTTGAAGTTGGTTTCAAGGATTATTTAAAAAATATTTTTAGTAGAGGATAATTATAATTTAATAAATAAAACCCTATAAGACATATGAGCCCTTGAATAGGGCTAATGAGACATAATGTAACCTACAGTCAGCCTACTAAAAGACACCTACAACCAAGTATGGTGGTTTGGACATTTAAAGACCTTATCAAAAGTTTTGTTCATGTCAATAAGGATGTAATTAATATGATGTAATATTGACATAGATAAAATTATTTAATCAACTCATGTGGTCATTTCACCATCTTTTCATAACCTTGTCCTTACAAACCTATAGAAGTAACATATAATCAATTATAAGAAATGAGGGTCTACTTTCAGGATGAAAGTGATATGATGCAAAGGGATATAGTATACTAAAATTATATTCATTTTATGTGATGGACTAGTATCATCATCAATAAATCCATAGTATTTTCATGTTAAGAATCTAGACAATGAGCACCTACAGCTACTAAGAAGGGACTATTAGTACATAGAGGTATCTTTGAGCTCATTGATGAAGGCACAATGGTTAAAGGTATAAGTTTTCTTAATGGTTTAGTTTGAAATTATAATTTATGGACTTTTATAAGGTGTATTCATTATCAAGGGTTTCAAAAGAATCAAACAAAGTCATGTTCAATTTCTCATTAACCTACATCCTTGAACATAGAATCATATTTCTAGGCTTATAAAAGTAATTAAGAATGTAGCAGTCAATAAGAAAAGAACATGATCAAAAGGATACCACAATTATAACCATTTTTATTTATGATAATTAAATATAATGATGAGTCTCCTATGTAACCTAAATGTTACATTTTGTACATAACTTAAATAGGGATAAAATACAGTCATATGTATAGGGTTGCTGAAAGAGTTTTATCTTTCAAGAAAGAATATTATGATGAAATAAGGTTTCATGAAGAATTAAGTGTCATGGGAATGGTATATGATGATATGAGACTAAAATAGGTAATAAAATATAATCTCATAAATAATCTACAATAATGTCATCCCTTAAACACTACCTACAACCTAATGACATAAGCTACAATCATATACCATTTAAGGTCATTCAATTTCAACTGGATTATGAAGTTTCTAGGGAATTTAAAGTAAGAAATTTTCATATATAATACATTTTTCAAATATATAAAACATTTAAAAACATAAGAGAATGATAGTACACAATTGTTGTACAGATTTTTGATAACATAAAGGCCTCAATGCTTTGTTTCAAGGTCAAAACATGCTAGTGAAAGGTGAGGTATGGTTGAAAATAATATAATGATAATTTTTAGATATATATTAATGTTAAATTGATATTAGCCACCTCCATTACTCATGAAAACACTTGCAATATTCACCTGCATAGTCAAATACATGATCAAACCATGTAAAAAGGGTAATTTTAAAGGAAATATGAGATTTTTGGTATCTAAAGGTGGAAATATGACTTGAAATTTTGTGAATATAATAAAATAACTTGAAAAATTACCCATATCAGTTTCAAACCTAGAGGATAAGTATAATTATTCTCTATTTTTACATAGTCCATCAATAGTAAAAAATAATCAAAAGTACAAGTGAGTTTTGAAGTGCTACATAGGTATATAAGTGTAAGTGAGAGTTTAAAAATAATGTTAGGATGTAATTAAGTATTAATAAACCTTTATATAGTTTAAAATCTCCAAATCATATGAAAACCATTCCCATACAAGCTAAATCAAGCAAGCAAGCACATAGGCCAAAAGGCATTGTTTGACTTTTCAAGAAAGAAGATACTTTCAGAGTGTTTTTATATAATGTTACATGATCAACGATTATTATTTTATGAAATTATAAGAAAATTAATAGTTTTTGTCCTCCATGAGGATAATTTTGAATGATATAGTTCCAGACACCCTTCTAATCCACCTATTTAGATGCTCATATATTTCATTATGTGAGGAGTTTTACCAAAATATCTTAACATGACTTGGGGACCCATATTAAATTAAAATTAATTAAAAATTGAGGTTGTTTTATGGGTTGTACTTTACTAACAATCTCTAAGAGTGTAGTCAACCTAAAATGGAAGTAAAACCCTACAGACAATTTTCCTCCACATGATATGTACTCATATATTATGCATGGGAACCAAATATTTTCATGAATTTTGATGGGATAAGTTTAATATAATTTCGTGGCAATAAATTTTTATTTGGGGATCTATTATTCATGAATAGTCATCAAGAAGATTCAGCTCTAAAACCCTTCAAAATCCTCATAGTGACCAATTTTGAGAAAAGTGGATTTTATTACCATCAAAACAACATAGATCAACATGAAACCTATTCAAAAATAAATTAAAACCATATATAATTCCATAAATTCTATTTTTTTGTATGGATATATATGGATCAAGGCAAAAAAAATGTTTTTTAGACAAAAACCCATGAAAGAAGAGCTACAAGGTAGTCTAATGAAAACCAATTCATGGAGGTTGAAGAATGAGAATTTTTATTCATCTTAAAATATTAATATGGTCAAAAATATTCTTGGATGTTTTCTTATTAGCTCCTCTAAAATAGCCACTCTAGAGGAAAATGGGGCAAAATGGACCTAGTCAACCTTGTTGACTGAATGACAAGAGTTTATTCATCAAAATAGCATATATCATAAAGGGAGAAGTTTATTCAGGTATAATTTCATTTTTTTTTAGGTTTTAATGGTTTTGTTGCATATCATATGGAGTATAGGTGCAATAAGTAGGCTATTAAGCCTAATTGGGCTAATAGGCCTAATTGGTCAATTAATCAAAGATGGTTTTAGCATTGAAATGGATATCAAATACTTCACATGGAGTTTCCATGATGCATATATTATATTAACATGGATATTAACATTCATGTTCATCCCTTAAAGTGAAATTTCATGCAATGATGACCAAAAGGGTAGCTAACTAGTCTTAACTACAAATAACTCTAATTGACTAGTCTTGAGTTGACCAAACATTTCATGCATTTTCCTTGGATTTCATGAAAGAGAAGGCATTAAGACACTCCAACTCATATTCAAAGTGGAGTTAACATCCAAATTTTGGTGTAACATTCATGTAAATAAGGCTTTTATAAGTCATTAGGGCCCACCATTCCTTATTCCAATGCCAAATTTAATATCATGCAAGTTTTTCCACTAAAGAGAGATATTGAAGACTTGGTTATCAATTGAACTTAGTTTTGGCTTGAGTTTATATGGATTTTACCTCTTATATATTTTAAACTAGTATATTAGCTATTTGGATTCTATTTTCTATATATGTAGGCTTTCATGTCATTTTTTAGCATCCATCCCTCTCTTGGCATGAATAGACTCTACCAAGATTGAGTTTTGTAACATTTTTAGATAAATAAAATGACTATTTCATATCCCATTATAATAGTATAGTGTGTTTATGTTTGTTGATTTTCATATTTGGTAGAACTTTCTCCCTTGTCAAGTCCTTATTCTCACCTAACTACTAGTAAGTTAACTTATATAGTGCATGTGTAGTGTTTGATGTCATTTGGCTAGGCTAATAATGGATATAAGTGATTGGTTAGTGACTTGAATTAGATGTATTCGATGATTTCCCTTAGGCTTTTAAAAACTAATATAACCTCTATGTGAAATACTGATGCATAAGAGTCTAGGAGTTGTAAGATTTAGTGTTTTGCTTGTCTTATCAGTGTTTTAGGAGCTTAAAAAGAGTGGATGAACAAAAAACATAGGTGTTTCAGAATAGTATAGTAGGATTTCCATTTTAGCTTCCCTTTACCCCTTTTCATCCCATTAATTAGTATTTTAGTAAGTAGTACAAAGTGATACATCAAAGGAGCTAGCATCACCAAAATATAGAGGTTTGGTCTAAGTTCAAGTGTTGCACACCTCAGATAATTCCAATGTTAGCCCAGGTGTGAAGGAGTTTTAGAGAAAAATATATTAGCCTTGAAGAAGGGTGTTATCTGGGTTGCTAACACACCATAAAATAATTCTCCACTCATCCAAATCACTTAGTGTTTTATTTTCTATTAGATTTCATATATTCATCCATAAACCTAGTTAAAAAACCTATAGGGTCAACTTTTTAATCCATCCCTTGGTTATTTTAACCACACGCATGCAACTCATTCCCTAGAGATAAATTACATTCCATAGAGATCCTAAACTATTAGATGTTACTCATTCATTCTTTTAGGGTGTGCATAAAACCCACATCAATAATTTCTTCACTTTGTCTCATGTATGTGTATAAATTGATCCTAGTGCTATGTGGTATTCTCTCATATATCCCAGTGGCCTAACCCATTATCAAAAACCTTTTGACACTTAGTCAATCTTTTAGATTCTACTCGAGGCCATACTGCATATTTCTACCATTCTACAGGACTTAATCAATTCAAAATATTTGCCTGGTTACTAAGTGAGATCCTCTAAGAGAGTGAATTAGTGGGATTCTACCACATGGCATCATCTTGGTGACCTATTACCATACAAATTTTTGTACACATCCAAAATATCCTAGGCCTCTACGTTAGCATTCAAAGACTAAGAATCTAATCTGACATGTAATGTCAATTTATAGAGATGTATTAATGGCAAAATTGATCATGAAAATCAAATTTCAAGGATAGAATAGGTTGTGGCATTGAATTTGGGCATGGCATGCACATTTAGGAAAAGATAGAAAGACATTAAGGACAAATACACCATGAAAAAATGTTTTCTACTATAAGGATGGTATGGGCAAAGTCTAAGTGGAGATCCTAAGAAATTCTCAACCACTTCTAATTGTATTTGACAAATAGGATCTCCTATCATGCTCAAAGTAGCATGGTGTCCTATAGAAGTTTTCAACTAGATTTTTAAATCTGCATTGAATTCTCAACTACTTCTATATATGGAATGAATTACATCCCATTAAAATTTTGAATTTTTAACCCCTCTCTCTCGCTCACTCTTATTTATATTACTTTGAAAGCTTTCTCAAGGATGGAATTTTTTATAATTAGATAATATTATTAATGGTTGGGTCTTTATGAATTTTAAAAAGGATAGGGAATGATACATTTTATTTTTTTATTCTTTACATCTTTTTGTATTATTTGTTTTCTCTACTTTTTTTAGTTTTGCGATTGTTAAGGTGAAGTTTGTAAACAATTATTGTGTGATATTTGAACTTTGTTAATAAAAAATAAAATCCTTATATTTTGAGACTATTGGGATTGTGTGTGGACATTTTCAAGTGCATGTTTTATGGTGGTTATACCAATTTCTTGTCACATTAATTCTCCCAAGACTCTTTCACCATCTTTAGTTGGAGTTCTACTAGGCCTAACTTAACCAAAGATTGATTTCATGGAGTTCACTCAATCAAAAATATTGTCTTAATATTTATGGCAATATGATCTCTTTCTAATTACCCTTTCTTTTATTCATTTATTTTAAAGGTGTATTATCTTAGGTATTGGGTATCAACCAAATTAATCTATAATTAAATGTCTATCTTGATTTATATTTTATGTTTTATTTATCACCATTGTAGCATTATTTCATCTATGAATGTGCCAAACTAGTAAAGAAATTAGTTATAATTTTTTATATGCAAGTCTAAGAAACCCTAATTTCCATCTAAGATTAAACTCTTTAATAATTATCAAAAAATAATGCAACCTCTTAATAAATTTGTTATTCGAATCAACATGCACCTTAATTCATAAAATAGGCCCATTAAAAAGAATAGTTCATATCATCCATCTTAGTGAAGCCATCATACTAAGACCTGATATATTTAGACCTTATAAAGGTATTTTCCTTGTAGGATATTCTTCCTTTTAAGAGAGATGGAACCTAACAAACCCTACCTATTATTAGATGTATCAAAACATTGATCAACATATTTTAACATTGGGAGGTTCATAAACCATAATTTATGTTTGCAGTCCAAATTTTGACTAAGACATTTTATAAAACCTTGATTAAATTAAGATAAACTATCTCTTAAGCTGTAAATTAGGATAATAAACACTTGATCAAAGCATATTTAGGATAGCTTTGATATTTTAGTACTTACTACTCATAAAATACCAAAATGAAGAGATAACAAAGGTAAATAAAAATTTAAGCCTATTTAGTCATGTGGTAATTTACCTATAACTACAAGCCCCCTTTTGGTTAGCCCATTAATGCGTCACCAACATATATCAACAACTAATCCCATGTCTTGGCTTAGGTAAGAAGGTTAATGCCTTGTGTATGTTCCAAGCATAACTCAAGATTTGCCAAAAAATCTAGATAATGTATATCCCAAGTTCATATTTGGAGTCACCCAAATAGTAGAGGAACATATTCAAGCCTTTAGGGATGCACTAATTATAACATAGGTCCAACATGATGAGGTTGCTTATATATTTTCCCCATATTTTTTAGGAGAAACTACATAATCCTAATACCTAAGTATACCCCATAGGTCTATTACTTTTTGGTATGGCATTGTGTTGTCCCCTAAAAATATCACTCATTTATGGGACAAAATTTGAACTATTTTGGTCTTACAGACCAAAATTGTCTCTTCCCTTTTCAAAATTTGTCTTAGGCATTCAAATTCTTCAATTTTCAAGCTTTTTAGAAATCTACAGACTCTGTAGGCAGCTTCATTTCTACAAGTTCAAAGACTTCTACAGGTGGTTTTAGTCAAAAGAATTAGTTTTCAATACTTAGTCATTTTTTAGGATTGGTTTAGCACTTTGGTTCAATAAAAAATCTCCATCAGCAAGCATCTAAACATAGAAAGAGGCTTGAACCATTGAACCATTAAACCATTGAACCACTTTGGTTCAAAGGTTTAATGGGTTCAAGGTTCAATAGGTTCAACATCTGTAGCAAGAGTTAAATGCTTCATCAAGGTTCAAAGTTCAATCACTTCAATTGGTTCATCAGCTTCAAAACACTTAGCTAAATCAAGGCAGCTTGAACCATTAAACCATTAAACCACTTTAGTTCAAAGGTTCAACAGGTTCAAGGTTCAACGGTGGGTTCAATCAAATGGTTCATCAGTCGGTTCAAATCTTTGTTTGAGACATTGAACCAAAATTGGTTCAATGGTTGGTTCAACGTCTTGGTTCAATGAAAAGGTTCAAACGTTTTGGTTCATCCTTCGGTTCAAAGTCAATTGGTTCAACGGTTGGTTCAAAGGCAAGTTCAATCTTTGGTTCAATGTTTAGTTCGTCAGCTTGGTTCATTCAATTGAACCATTGGCTTGAACCATTTTTGGTTCAACTAATTGGTTTAACTGATTGATTCAATGTCTTGGTTCAATGAAATGGTTCAAAGCCATGGTTCAAAGGATTAGTTCAAAAGGCAAAATTTCAAAGGGCTTCCCAAAGGACAAGTGCCCTTGTGAAGGACACTTAATCGACAGAAACACCCTTCGAAAGGGTTATTTTCAAGGAAATAGTTAAGTAAATTCCTTAGGATTTTTTGTAAGATAGTTGAGAAAGATCAAGGCAAAGAAGCAATTCCTTCAGACTTTTGTCTGAAGGAATTCCTTCAGACAAAAGTCTGAAGGAATATAGAGAAGCTATGGGCCAAAAGACCCCAAAGGAATTTTCAAAGAATGAGTCAACATTTCCATGGAAATTTTATCTATGGGAATTTTCCTTGGACTTTTTGTCCATGGGAATTTTCCCCAGACTTTTTATCTGCAGGAATTTTCCTCGAGGAAAATGTCTGTGAGAAAGCCTGGGGATTTGTCCATAGGAACTGCCAAGGTGAAGGCCACTGAAGGACCCTGAAGGGCAGGTGCCCTTGTAGGGGAATCTTGACTACCAAAGTGAAGGACATTTTCATGAATCCCAAAAGAAGAACCTAGCTACCTGCCAGAAACAAGCAATTTGAACGAAGAATCTAGCGACCTACCATTCAAAAATTGCCCAAAGGGTATATACCCTTATGAGGGGGGGCCTCTTTTTGACCCAAGGTAGATCATTTCTTAAGGCCCAAAAGGGTATATTCTTTCTAGAAAAGTGCCAAATAGAAAATTTGAGAAGGTCCAAGGGGTGACATGCCTGAAGACGTCAAATTCAAGACAGTGAACTAGCCATTGAGAGCACATTGACGGGTGCATGAATGTCAATTTCAAAGCTTATAAAATAGCCATTGATCCTGGTAGATTCAAATCTATGGTCCTAAATGTATTCAAAGGCTTCAAGGCTGAGATCAATAGGAAGCGATTAAAGAATAAAGCATCAAATTGAATCAAGGACCCAATTCACTTAACCAGAAAAGGAGGAATGATAAAAAAGGATCAGATCACTAGGTGGACATTAAAAATTTCAAATCTTTCAATAGCATGACTTGTTTATCTACATTGAGAAAATCAAATGGGTAAAACACCCCTAAGTTCCAGCTTGTCTTCCTAACAATTTTAAATGTAACATGATGTATTATTATTCCTGAGTCCTCCTTGAAGAGACTATATAAGGGACTCTCTTTCATTGTAAATATATCTCTTTTTTGAGAATAAAAATGAACCTCTAACCAAATTGAAAGGCACTTCCAAGACTTTGAGCTCAGTTTGTTCATCATATTTTTTTATTGGAATAAGAAAACAAATGGTTTTTAAGACTTTATGTTGTGATATCTTTGTTAAGGAAACTATTCTTATTGTCACTTAGATTTGTACCCATTGAAGAGATGTCTTAGCTCTCCTCATCTAAGTGACATAATTAAAACATCTAACTTTATGTGGGTAATCATTTTGGTGAGATGAATCTCTAGAAGGGCTACTTCCCTTGATGCACTCTTTGAAGCACTCTCTCACTTATCAACTTTACATGAAAAGGGTTAAGAAGACAAACCTAGAAAGCTAAAAGGTGATATACCAATATTTAATTTCATCCTATTGACTAAATTTTTACTACTTATATAAAATCAAATCTTCTTTCACACATAACTCACATCTCAAGATAGATTATTACATCAATACTTCATATGCTAGGTTTAAGACATATATTGATGCTTAGCAGGGATAGTGAATGATCATTTAGAGTATTTATTAATAAACCACTTCTAAAAATATTATAATCTAAGAAGGAAAAATATCAAATACCTTAAATAATTACTCTTCTATATACTCTATGAATAATCAAAGACAACATGCTAGAGAATATTATCTTTTACTAGCCAAGATCAATAAGACTGAGAACAAAAATCAATTATGAAACATGAAATTAGTAAAATTCACTTATTTATTTCTTAAATAGATATGAAAATATAAAATTTTCTAGTATTTCACCATTAACCAATGGAGGTTACTCGAAAGAGCCAAAAAAGTCACTACTTATAGATTTCAGGAGAGGGACGAGACAAGAAAAGTTCAAAGGTCACTTGGAAACTTGTCAAGTTGAGAAAATAGGTGAAATATGAATTATAAATATATTTTAAATGGACCATGCAATATTAATAATTTCAACTATCGAAATAAGGCATGAAACTCTTCAAAAGTGGCATGAAATTTCTTGTGTTGGCTCAAAAAACTTCCTTCATGATTTATCCCTATTTGAACATCACAAAACTAAATAGGGATAGATATATGATTTTAATGAGAGGGAAGGATTTCATTCATGACTCTAAATTCATAGGTTTTTGTCCTAGTCATCTAGAAACTTTTGGGAATGAGCTATCACGATCTATAGTCTAAAAAAACTCCTCTTCTACACACTTTGCACACATGGCTTAAAAAGCATTATTTTTCCATGAGAATTAGTATAATGGAATGTATTAAACTTTTAAATACCATCTATGGACTTAGAGGCATCAACCACACCTTAAAAGGACATCCATTTGAATTTTTCACACTTCTCACCATCATGTTCACTATGCTAGTTTTGACTAGCTAAGATGAGAGCTATTATTTTAAAACTTAGGATTTTCTCCAAGGAATGAAATTTCCATAGTGAAATATTAAAATTATATATATTCCTCCCACAATGTATTTCATCTCTTTAATATTCTTAGAACCTACATAATGCATAAAGCAGTCAAAAATACCCTATTTTGTACTCCATCCATACAATTTCATACAATCCAAAAATATGGGGAGATTCCTAAGAGAGTCTTATAAAATTTCCAATCACTTTCATATGGAAAATATTTCATTATAGAATCTATCCAACTTCATTTCCTCCATCAGGTCTTGACAAAGGGTTTTCAAGGGTTTTAGGTAGTTTCCATTCTTAATCTTTGTTCATAAAGACATGACATTATAACTAAAAAAAAATTAATAAATATGATACTCAATACCCCTTTCAACTTATCTAGACCCCTTAGATATCCATTCAAAGTTTCAATAAATATATGAGAATTTGAAGTTACTATATCAATCTTATTTTCACAATTCTTGCATGCTTAGACTATCTCTAAGATAAAAGTAGCTTTCCTAGGGGATTTTATACCTACCACAAGATAAAAAAATGTATAAATTCATCCCATGAACATTTTAAGACTATTTATAACACTCACCAAGAGCTATAATTAAAGTTATATCCCTAATTTAATATGGGGAGAATCCTAAGAGAGTCTTATACAAGTTCCAATCATTTTCATGTGAAAAATATTTCATTATAGAAGCTATCCAACTTCATTTCCTTCATCAGGTCTTGACAAAGGGTTTGCAAGGGTTTTAGGAAGTTTCCATTCTTAAGCTTTGTTCATAAAAACCTGACATTATAACTAAAAAAATTAATAAATATGATATTAAATACCCATTTCAACTTATCTAGACCCCTTAGATATCCATTTAAAGTTTCAATAAATATATGAGCATTTGAAGTTACCGTATCAAGCTTATTTTCACAATTCTTGCATGGTTAGACTATCTCTAAGATAAAAGTAGATTTCATAGGGGATTTTATACCTACCACAAGATAAAAAAAGTATAAATTCATCCCATTAACTTTTTTACAACTATTTCTAACACTCACCAAGAGCTATAATTGAAGTTGGACCCCTAATTGGCTCTAGGTCACTTCAAGGCCTAATAGGCTTAGCATGCATCCTACTAGTTTTGACTATTTGGACTGATCTCTCATGGCTAGGATATTGTATTATTATTTTTAATAGCTAAATAATGCTCAAAAATTTCATAAAACAAATCTTTAAGCACTCCATCTCATTTATTCCTCTCATTCAGCAACTAGGCCTAATTGTAGCTTGTCTAGTTGAACTATGTGTAGGAGTGTTTTAATCATTTTAAGAGGTACAAGCTTGAAATAGTGATTAACATAACATATATACCTTTAATAAACCTAAAAATATGTTTCTTGAGGTTTCCAAAGCTTTCCATCAAGTTCCTTAACCTTTTTGGCTTCATTTGCTTATTTTGTCAAAAATCTCATTTTCCTAACTAACTGACCTCTAAGATAAAACAATGATATATATCCTCTATTTAGATACAAAGTGAATGTTTTAGGATTTTAATTATATATTAATGAAGTTTTTAAGAAAAATTATAATCTATATTCATCCATTTAGGCACATAAACAACTCGATTTATCTAGAAAAGGCCTCCAAAAGGACTATTTTCTTACATTTTTCACTTCCAACTAAGAATGACCTCTCCAAGATAACTTCAATATTTTTAGGTTTATTAAAAATATTATCCACCATAAATTAATTATATATTATCTTGAAATTAATCAAAAAATAATCTTCTCCCTTAGATTCCTCATTCTTACTCATTGAGCAAAGAGTCCCTTAATGCAATTATATGGACTGGTACCTTTGGGCTAATAGGAAGAGTAGATGGTAAACTTTAAAGGAGTCTTGGAGATTGTTAAAAAAATTATTAATAAATCATGTACCATTTAAATTTTTTATTAAACCTTTTTTTTCCTTCTAATCATAATCATCTCTTTACCTTCATCAAGACTACACACTCAGCTACATGTGTACATAGGACCTCAAGGAGTCTATAGAAGCTTGTTTCACATTGTTTAGAGCTTATATAGGTCATAATGGTCATAATTAATGTGATTTAACTTTAAAAAAATTAATATATATGATATTCAATACCCATTTCAACTTATCCAGACCCCTTAGATATCCATTCAAAGTTTCAATAAATATATGAGCATTTGAAGTTACCTTATCAAGCTTATTTTCATAATTCTTGCATGATTAGACTATATCTAAGATAAAATCAGCTTTCCTATGGGATTTTATACCTATAACAAGATTGAAAAAAAGTATAAATTCACCCCATGAACATTTTACAACTATTTATAACACTCACCAAGAGCTATAATTGAAGTTGGACCCCTGATTGGCTCTAGGTCACTTCAAGGCCTAATAGGTTTAGCATGCATCCTACTAGTTTTGACTATTTGGACTAATATCTAATGGCTAGGATATTGTATTATTATTTTTAATAGCTAAATAAAGCTCAAAATTTTCATAAAACAAATCTTTAAGAACTCCATCTCATTTATTCCTCTCATTCACCAACTAGGCCTAATTGTAGCTTATCTAGTTGAACTATGTGTAGGAGTGTTTTGATCACTTTTAGAGGTATGAGCTTGAAATAGTGATTAAAATAACATATCTACCTTTAATAAACCTAAAAATATGTTTCTTGAGGTTCCCCAAGCTTTCCATCAAGTTCCTTAACCTGTTTGGCTTCATTTGCTTATTTTGTCAAAAATCTCATTTTCCTAACTAACTGACCTCTAAGATAAAAATATGATATATATCCTATATTTAGGTACAAATTGAATTTTTTAGGATTTTTATTATGTATTAATGAAGTTTTTAAAAAAATTTATAGGCTATATTCATCCATTTAGGCACCTAACCAACTCAATTTGTCTAGAAAAGGCCTCCAAAAGGACTATTTTCTTACATTTTTCACTTCCACCTAAGAATGACCTCTCCAAGATAACTCCAATATTTTTTGGGTTTATTAAAACTATTATCCACCATAAAATAGTTATAAATAATCTTGAAATTAATCAAAAAATAAACTTATCCCTTAGATTCCTCATTCTTACTCATTGAGCAAAGAGTCTCTTAATGCAATTGTATGGACTCCTTTGGGATAATAGGAAGAGTAGATGGTAAACTTTGAAGGAGTCTTGGAATTTGTTAAAAAAAATTATTAATAAATCATGTACCATTTCAAGTTTTTATTAAACCTTTTTTCTCTTCCTAAGCATAGTCATCTCTTTACCTTCATCAAGACTGCACACTCAGCTACATGTGTACATAGGACTTCAAGGAGTCTATAAAAGCTTATTTCACATTTTTTTGATCTTATATAGATAATAATGGTCATAATTAATGTGTTTATAATATTTTTCATAATTAAAAATCTCTCTACACCTTTTACATGTAACTTAAGCTTACTAATTGAGTTATTTCTCTCATGATTGTGACACCCTCCTCTTTAATTCATGTAGGTGTATATTTACCTAATTAGACCTTGGTCATGATGTTTAAAGACCATCCTTTAATATTTAAATCCAAATATAATGTACTCATACTTGTATTTACCTTGAGTGGGATAAAACACCACCAAGACACCCTATATAGGTCATTGTTTCCATACTTAGTTGTAGGTGAAAATTTCCTTGAGAAGGGACACTTGTAGGTATCCATGAAAATTTAAACACTACATATGAAAATCATCCTCATTATTTCCATGTCCATTAGTAAAAAATTAAAAAAATAAGGCCATTCCAACCATAATATGTTTTTTCTACTCTTTATAATGTCAACTATCATTTAAACCTCAAACCATGTAGATGTTAATGCAGGGTTTCAGTGATTTTCATGGCATCTTTGTGGCCTTTAACCCTCCACTAACTTTCTAACCTGCATATTTGGAATATTTCTTCTCCATGCTAAAGGATATAAGGTTTACCTAGCTAGGTGTTTCAAAATTCATTGTAAAAATGTTAGTTAACCTCCACCAAAATTCCTTGGATCTCTATTTTCTCTTTTTTAGGAAAGCTTCCTTGAACTTAGTCCTTAACTCCTCCAAGATGTTTAACTTTCCATTTGTCCATTAAACACTTAAAGAAGGTTTTAAATATTTAAATAACATGCTATAATTTGAAAATTACATGAATATTGACCAAATTTTGTCCCTTTAGGCCAAAATTGGACACCCCTATTTAAAAAATTAGTTGCCTAAGTCTATACCTTTGGCTAGGTCTAGTATGCAGGTTTCATTTGGAATAAGTTTTCTATACAAATCCCACAACAAGTGTATAAGTATAATTCTTTCTAAAAGTTTTTTTTGTTATTTTTCTAAGCCTTTCAATTAAATCCTTTAGGTCTTTTATTTTTTGACTAAGTGTTCATTATTTTAGAGGTTTTATCTTTGATTTTTTTTAAGTGTTAGGAATTGTTTTAGACATTTTATCTGAAACAATTTTTTTTGAAGGGTATATTTCTTTTAGAAAATGGTCCACTTCAATATTTTTAAAGGAATTTTTTTAGACATTTTATCTAAAACAATTCTCCCAAAAAGGCATAATTTTTTTGAGGGGCAATTTTACACTTTTTTGATGGAATTATTTTAAACATTTTATTTGAAACAACTTTTTTGAAAGGCACTTGCAACTTTTCCAAAGGACAATTTTCAACTTTTCTAAAGGAATTGTTTTGGACATTTTGTCTGAAACAAATTTTATAGAAGGCATTTCATTTTTTCTGAAAGGTAATTCAATTTTGCTAAAGAAAATTTGTAAAGGCCAAAAGATACCAAAAATATCCAAAGGGTCATTTACAAAAAGTTCAAATGAAATTTCCTAATAGAAAAGTCTGAAGATAGAAAAAGTTATAGATGAAAAGTCTGAAGAGGAGGGTCCTTTTATAAATGGTTGAAGGGTCACTTGTAAAAAATTTAAAGGTCTATTTTAGGAAAATCCTAAAGAAAAGATCATTTAAATATGCTAATAGAATGTAGAGAGAAGCAAATAGCTATATACAAATTGTCCAAAAGCAAATAGAACGATGAAAAGTCTATAGACAAATTGCCTGAAAGAAAAGATCATTTTAAAATGCTGAAGGAATTCCATAGGAGAATACATATAGGAAACAAATGTATGAAATAAATACATGAAAGATGATATATTGTAGAAAGTCAATTTCAAGTTGTAGAAAATAGTTGTTGGAATCAAGAGCTTGGTGGGAACCCAAAGATGAAAAAGTATCAGTTCTAATAAAACATAACTAATGCTTATATTTAGTTTTAACAAAACATAACTGATGCTTTTATTTAGTTATAAAAAATTGTAACTGATGTATCTATTCCATTGTAACTCCTACAACTGTAACCAATTCTCATCCAATATGACATATGTCCAGGTTATTTCCCTTGATTTCTTGACTCCCTCCCAAAGGCTATATATATATATATATATATATATATATATATATATATATATATATATGATTTCTTTTGGCTTGTTCAGGATCCTATACTTGTTATTGGGGAAACTCTGGCTAGATTTGTACCTAAAGAACTCTTGAAGAGATATACAAGTGTGATTTCCTCTCATATGCTATAATAATGAGTAATGATTGAATCATTATTGGTCTAGTCTAGTGAAAGATTATCTTTTCTAGCTTGTACTCTTGATGATCTACCAATTTATAGAAAGAAGATTGTTACAAGTCTTTACTAGTGATTTTTTTCTAAGTGTAGATATATCCTAGAAGTGGTTCATGATTTTATCCATTTTTGGAATAATTCATTCCCTTCCTAAGAATCACATACCTTATTTAATCTATCATATGAAATATTGATGTAGCAATGGTTCTTGATTTGTGAGTCATTTGCAAGAAAACACCTTGTTTTGTCTTTAAGTAGTGGTTTTAGTCAATTGGGATATCATACATTGGTGCATCACCTCTTATTTTTCAGTCATTTTCCTTACCTCTTTCATACATAGTTGTGAGTCAAAAGAGATCTGTAAAGGTGCATCAAGGGAACTATCCCTTTATCTATAGATTCATCTCATCAAAATTATCACCCAAAATAAGAGAGATGTTTCCATTGTACCACTTGGATGAGGAGATATAAGCATTTCCTCAGGGGTGTGAATCTAAGTGTCAATAGTTTTAGCATGCCCAGTGGGACCTCTAAGTCTTAGAAGATTATTTGAGATTGGTGCTGGTCTTAGCATAGTTGAATTTGAAAGAAACATCTACATTCAACTCCTAGTGACTCCATTAAAGAACTCAAGTCTTTGGTTAATGATCAATCCTTCTTTCCTTACCAAAGGTAACCACTAGATCTACTACTAAAGGTGTACTTTTTGAGTTTGTGCAACTACCTCCATATTTCACCAAAAGGTGTATGTTCGTAAACACTCATCCTTAAAAAATAGATCTTGTGTCCAAAGCTTCTAAATTTGTGTTACATTCCATTCTTAATTTCCATAGTCATCATTACAAAATGGATAAAAGATAACCCTTTTTTCCTTTCACTAGGGCATCTCCCTTGAATATTGCCTGATATGATCAAATTCTAGGAGCAACCCTCAAAAGTGTCTCATATTTTAGTGGTGATTGTCCTATTTTTTCTATTGAGCACATTTAAAATATATAAAAACTTTGTAATATTCACAAAATTATCCAAGAAAATGTATCTATTAGGTTCTTAGCCTTGTCTTTCAAAGGAAAAGTTTGGGATTGGTATCGGACACTACCTATAGATTCTAGTAGCCCATGCAATGAATTAGTAGATTTATTGACCAATAGGTTTGGGGAAAAGAGTGATCACCTATCTCTCGCTAAAAAATTGACCAAAATAAAGAGGGAACCACATAAATTCATGTAGGATTTTAACACTAGGTTCTAAAAAACTTTGGATATAATCCTAATTCTTGTGAGGCCAACCTCAAACTATGCATTTTTGTACTCCTTAAAAGTGTTGAATAGTGACATTTCCATGATGACTCAATATATGGGTGGAAACACATTGCCTTATACCTATGAAATAGCCATAAATTATTATAATTTTCTTTTTGAAGTATGAAATATATCTCCTAGACCTCTAATGCTGCTATTCCCTGATTTGCATTCTCCTAGTCAAGGTACATTGCCCATTTTAGCCCCTTTGCCTAATGAAGAGAGGCCTACCGATGCTCCTTCAAATTAAATCCATGAATTTAAAATATTACTTAAAATTATTAAAAATGATTTATTTTCCCTCAAAATATAGTAATCTCAAGGTTATAGGCCATATCAAACATACAATTAGTTTAGGCAAACAAGTAGACCTCCTTTCCAAAATAATGCACAAGGGCATGGTCAAATAACCCATGTCAAGAATTATCAAAGATATAATAATAATGCTCCTTTATAATCCATATCCCTTTTACTCACTCAAAAAACTTGTTCCAATAACATCCCAACTATCCATCTTTTGACCATGGTCAATAATAAATGACTTATGCAAATGAAGTGCACAATCAAGGCATGGTGATGTTAGGTAACCAATCTTTTCAAGATTCAAATTTTTAAGGATATATGAAAGGAGGGGTTGAAAATTTGAAATGTTATACTGATTTTACCCTCATAAATAATTTTAAGGGTGAGTTTTATGTTATCAATTAACTAGTAAATTCAAATAATATCAATGTTAGTGTGGTTGCCAATAATAGATCAAAGAAGAGGGCTATGGATGAAGTTTAGGTAATCAATAAAGGACCTATTATGAGCCTTGAATCATATCATATATTAATTATGTCTAATAAAATTCCTAAAGTGTAATAAAATCAAAGCATTTTAAACTTTAGGTTAGCTACTACAACTCTATCTCCACAAGCTACATCATAATGTGCTAATGTTCATAAAGAGCACCCCCAGGTGAGTAATCCTTCTATTAATCTGGTGTACCAAATGAATAATCTTAATATTAATATCTAATTATTAAATTATCTAAAATTATTAGGGAAAAATATATACTTTAAAAATAATTACATGGTTGGGCAAATAGGCTAGCCCATCTAAAAATGACAATGTTATTCTAGTAAATAGAACTCAATATATAGATGGTCAAGTGAAGAAAGATGAGAAGAATCCTAATTTTTACCTATATATAATAATTTTTGATTTATTAGTTCATAATTTTATTATATATAGTGGATTAATCACATCATTCATACCCAAATGCATAGCAGATAAGTTAGGCCTCAAGTACGAGCCAATGACTAAAGGAGTTTTGCAATTGGATAGATCACTAGCTAAGACCTTGGGGATAGTTAAAGGTTTTAATTTTATCCTTCATAAATTCAAATAAATTTTCAATTACTCATGATGTGGTTGTGGTATATTTTCCTCCCTATTTTTCTCTTTGTTTATCAAGAGACTTCACATCCAACATAGGTGGATATTTGGTTGCCAATTGATCCTACATAGTGTTTAGAACAAAATATGGCACTAAGGTGAAGATTGAGTCAAAAATTATCCATATAAATCACTTGGAACCATATTTACCTAAGGTATAAAATTTTAACTATTAAATAATTAATTAATAGGAGCTTCATGTTGACCAATCTTTGTCACCTTCCCTTGAGAGAGTTTCTGATTTATTCCTAGATGAGTTAGGAGATAACAATTATGAGCATGATCCTTACAAATTTATTTAATAATATAGTATTAGAGTCTATTATATTCATGAGAAGGAATATTTCATGCCTAATTTAATGAATCTAAGTGATGATGTGAATGGCTTGTTGAAGCTCTTCTTTGATGGGTCTAGAAGCAAGATTGGGGTAGGTGGTGGAGCTATGCTAGTTTCACCTTCCAAGAAGAGGTATTATTCAACCTTTAGATTTAATTTCTCATGCACTTGTAATTTGGCATAGTATGAGGCCCTTATCCATGTCCTTTAATGGGGTATAAAAATGGGAATTAAATAACTATAGGTAAATGAGGATAGTGAGCTTATTGTGAACCAAGTTAGAGGGCAGAAATTGACCAAAAATTCCTTGCTCAAGTCATATAAACATAAAGTGTGGGATTTTGTAGAAAAATTCCAATCCTTCAACATCACATCCATCCCAAGAGAATAAAATAATCATGATGATAGGTTGGATTCTATTGGAGCTTAGTTTGATGTTCTAAAGTCCATAGAGGAAGACAAAAACTAACCCCATCTAAAGGTGATTATTAGACCATCCATACCAGATAATGTCACCAATTGATAGGTCTTTGATAGTGACCAGTAAATATAATTTTTTATATAAGAAGAGGATGAGTTTTCTTTCAAGAATTAGTCTAAATTGCAGAAATAATATGGAGGGCATATTGTCCAATTAAGTCCATAAGGATTCATAAGGATTAGTGACTCTTAAGATCATATTCAATGAAGATGACCATCTCAAGAAGGAAAAGGTACACATATCTACAAATAAATAATAATATGAGAAGGTTAAAATTTTCAAAGATAAATTTATTTCACTTGGGAAGGTATGTAGTATCAAAGAGAAGCATTGGTTTCATTGAGTTATGCAAAGAATTTTATAATGTCTTCACATGGGAGTATAATGATTTAAAAGGTTTTGATTTGAGTCTAGCTCAGCATACTATAGAGTTAGATGAAAATTATAATCCTATTAATCAAAGGAAAATGCCAATAAATCCAAATATTGAGCCTTTCATGAGGAAATAACTCACCAAACTGATTGAGTCCAAAATCATCTTTCTCATTAAGCACTCATCTTGGTTTGTAAACCTAGTTCCTGTTAGGAAAAATAATGGAGAGATAAGGTTATGTGTCGATTTTAGGGACTTGAATATGGTGCCTTTGAAGGATAATTATGCCCTCCATTCTATGGATCAAATTCTACAACTGGGGGCAAGTAGTGAGAGGTTTTCTCTCCTAGATGGTTATTCTAGGTACAACTATATTTTGATGAAAGAAAGTGACCAATACAAGACAAATTTCACTACAAAATGGGGAACATATGCCTATAAGAAGATTCCATTTGGGTTTTCAAAATTTGGTGCTACATTTCAATGTGAAATGGTTATGGCTTTTCAAGGATTAATAAATGACATTGTTTTAGTATATCTTGATGATGTGATAGTTTTATCCAAGGAAGAAAAAGATCATTTGAATCACCTAAGGAAGATATTTGAGAGGTGTAGAGAGTTTGGGATCTATATAAAACCAAATAAGTGTATGTTTTATATTCATGAAGGCAAAAAATTAGCCCACATTATTTATAAGAAAGGTCTATCTATTGATCCTAAAAGGGTAAGTGCCATCTTGGCATTGTCCTTGCCTAAACATAATAAAGGTTTTTAAAGTTTCTTTGAAAAGATCAATTTCATTATGAGGTTTATTCCTAATTTTGATAACTTGGACAAGCCCTTGACCTCCATGCTAAGGAATGATGAGGTGTAAAAGAGGAAAGAAATTTTTGAGGAGATCAAGCAAGCCATTACCCAAGATCCTACTCTTGATGGACTAACTTCTCCAAAGATTTCAACTTTTATAATTTTAGAAATTAAGAGGTAATATTTAAAATGCTTACTCAAGAAAATGTTGAAAATTTTGAACAACCTATTACCTTTTTTAGTCAAGGCTTAGAAGGATATGAAACAAGATACACATATGTTAAGAAATAAGTGCTTTCAATTATAAGGAGCTTGAAGAAGTTTAGGCATATGTTATCTAACAAAAAGATTCATATTTTTGTTCCTCATCCTAGTGTAAAAGAATTTTTATTGAATAGATATTTGAATGAAAAGAGGGCATTATGGATCATAAGGGTGATGGAATATGATGTGACGATCAAAACTACCAAGTTAGTGAAAGGAAAAGGACTATGTGAGCATCTCACTTTAGACTTGAAAGAGCAAAAAGAAGCTATTTTGGTACTTCATGATAACTATATATCAGTTGCACCTTCATCTATGATAAGTTGAACATAGGGCATAATCTATTTCATTCAAATTAGTGAGTGCCCATAAGGTCTTGATAGGCATAAAAGAAGGTACTTTAGGTTGTAATCCATTCCTTATGTACTTGTTGATGGAGTGTTATTTAGAAAGGACTTTTTAGGTGTGTTGTTGAGATGTATTGATTTGGATTATATTGACAAAGTATTACATGAATTCCATGATGGATAAGCTGGTGGTCATTTTACTCCAAGAATTACAACTGCTAAGATTATGAGAGCTAGTTAAATTTGGCCCAGCTTATTTAAAGACACCCTTGCTTGGGTAAGAAAATGCCAAAAGTGTGTTTTTTTTATGGAAACCAAAATATAGCTACCTTGCCTCTTCATCCAATCCAAGTTGAGCAAACCTTCATGTTATGGGGTTTGAATTTCATAGGGCTAATCAATTCACCATCTAGTGTTTTCCATAATTGGGTGTTGACTACCACTAATTACTTTAAAATATGGGTGGAGGTTGTATCTCTTAATGAGGCTAATGAAATTTTACTCATTGACTTCTATGAAGGTATAGTAACAAGGTTTGGATATCCTTCAACCATAATTTCAAATAATACCTTGGCTTTCCTAGTAATAAGAACAAGTGAATGGGCTTTAAATCATGGTATCTATCTTAGCACCTCCTATAATTATTACCCCTAAGTAAATGGGCTAGATGAGTCCAAAAAAAAGAATCTAATCGGGATTTAAAAGAGGAGAATGAAGTAGAATCAAAGGGCTTGGCATACCAAGTTAAATATAACCCTTTAGGATGATATGATTACCCCAAAAAGAATAATTAGGAACTCACCATTCACAATTATCTATGGAAGGGAAGCTATAATTCCTATCTCACTTGAGTTACCAACTTTAGATCTTACCTATTAGTTATAATTGATGGAGAATGATAGCATGAAAATTAGGCTATGTGAGTTGATGATCTTGAGGAGATGAGAAGTCAAGATATGCATGCCATGAAAACTCACCAACAATAAACAAATAAATATTTTGATAAGATATCCATGTCAAATATTTTCAAAGAAGGAGAAATTGAATTAAAATGGGATGAATATAGGACCAAGCCTAGAAGACACATAGATTTTAATACTTTATGGAGTGGCCCATATGTGATCACATAGTGCAAACAACACAATTATTTACATCTCTCAAGGTTTGATGGAGATGAACTACATATCCCAATCAATGGGATATATCTAAAGCACTATTACTAAGGTTCTCCTTTTCCTTTGTACATAGTTTCATGCTTTCTTGTGTTCCCTAAGTGCTTATGCACAAGTGTAGGTTTTTCCTTGCTATATTTTTGTTGTTATGTGGTGTGTTTGCTTTATTTTTTAGTGTCATAACCTTGTTATTCATATTCAAGTATATATTGACTCCATGCCCAATGGACTATTTAGGGTACCAGTCTAGTTAGTGTAACAGGCATACTACCCCTATGAGTCACCAATTTGTTGACCAAATTTTGGCCCTTCAGGCTAAAATTGGGCACCCTTATTTGAAAATTTATCTTCTTAAGTCTATAAATTTGGCTAGGTCTAGTATGTAGGTTTCATTCAAAACAAGTGTTATATACAAAGCTTGCAACAAGTGTACAAGTCTAATTCTTTTGGAAATTTTATTTTGGTCTTTTGCTAAGCCTTTGCAATCAAATCCTTCTGGTCTTTTTTTTTTTACTAAGTTTTCATTTTTTCAGTGGTTTTGTCTTCATGTTTTATATTTAAGTGGTAGGAATTATTTCAAACATTTTGTGTGAATTTTTTTTTCTAAAGGGTATCTTTCTTTTACGAAATGGTCCACTTCAATATTTCTAAAGGAATTGTTTCATACATTTTGTCTAAAATAATTCTCTTGAAAAGGCATAGCTTTTTTGAGGGCAAATTTTTAACTTTTTTGAAAGAATCATTTTAGACATTTTGTCCAAAACAAATATTTTGAAAGGCACTTGAAACTTTTTTGAAGGACAATTTCCAACTTTTTTGATGGAATTATTTTAGACATTTTGTCTAAAACAAATTTTTTGAAAGGCATTTCATTTTTTTCCAAAGGAACTTCAATTTTTCTTAAGAACATTTACACGAAGGAAAAAAGATGTCAAGCAAAAATTTGAAGGGTCATTTACAAAAAAGCTAAAGGAAATTGCCTGATATAAAACTTTAAAGATAGAAAAAGCTATGGATAAAAAGACTAAAAAGGAGGGTCCTTTTCCAAAAGGCAGAAGGTTCACTTGTAAAATTTTTGAAGGTCCATTTAAGGAAAATATTAAAGAAAAGATCATTTTAATATGCTAAAGGAATGCAAAGAGAAGCAAATAGCTACAAATAAATTATCTAAAAGAAAATAGGATGATGAAAACTCTAAACACAAATAGCCATAGATAAATTGATTGAAAGAAAAGATCATTTCAAAATGCCAAAGGAATTCCATGAGAGAACACATATAAGAAACAAATGTTTGAAAGAAATACTTGAAAGATGATAACCCATAGAAATTCAATTTCAACCTACATAAAATAGCCATTGGCACCAAGAGCTTGGTGGGAACTCAAAGATGAAAAAGAGCTAACAATTATAACAAAACATAACTAATGCTTCTATTCAATTATAACAAAACATAATTGATGCTTTTTTTCAGTCATAAAAAATTGTAATTGATGCATTTATTCAATTGTAACTCCTACAAATCTAACTGATTCTCATCCAGATAACAAATGTCCAAGTGATTTACCTTGATTGCTTGACTCCTTCCCTATATATATATATATATATATATATATACACACACACACATATACATATATATATACACACACACACACATATATACATATACACACACACACACACACACACACACACACACACACACACACACATATATATATATATATATACATACATACATACGTATATATATACACACACACACATATACATATATATATACACACACACACATATATACATATATATATACACACACATATATATATATATATATACATACATACGTGTATATATATATATATATGCATTCTTTTGGCTTGTTCAAGATCCTCTAGTAGTTATTGGGGAAACTGTATCTAGATTTGTACTCGAAGAACTCTTGAAGAGATATAAAAGTGTGATTGCCTCTCATATGTTATAATATTGAGTAATTATTGAATCATTGTTGGTTTAGAATAGTGAAAGATTGTCTTCTCTATCTTCTACTCTTGATGGTCTACTAATTTATAGAAAGAAGATTGTTACAAGTCTTTGATAGTGTTTGTTTTCTAACTATAGATATATCCTAGAAGTGGTTCATGATTGTATCCATTTTTGGAATCATTCATTTCATTCCTAAGAATCACATACATTTTTGAATATAGCATATGAAATATTGATGTAGCAATGGTTCTTGAGTTGTGAGTCCTGTGTAAGAAAACATCTTGTTTTGTCTTTAAGTAGTGGTTTCAGTGAATTGGTAAGATATCATACATTGGTGCATCACCACTTATTTTTCATAGTCATTTTCCTTACCTTTTTCAAACATATTTATTAGTCAAAAGAGATATTTAAAGGTGCATCAAAGGAACTAGCCCTTTATCTAGAGATTCATCTTAGTGAAATTGTCACCCACAACAAGAGAAATGTTTCCATTATGCCACTTTGATGATAAAATCTAAGCATTTCCTCAAAGTTTTGAATCCAAGTGTCAACACTTACAATGATCAAAATTCACATTCAAAAACTTTCAAAGATCTATGGTACCACCTATAGGTGGTCATTCTTACACATAGATAGTAAAGAAGACTTAGGTATCATACAAGATATTTATGTTTATGAAAATTTTATATGCCTTTACCATGTATTTAAATGTAAATTTTTCACTCTAAGAGATTGATATAACTATCAAACTCTACTTCTTATCATGACATCATCAAGGGGTTCTTGTAGGTGTGTGTGAGATGTATGCAAGTAGTGACTAAGGAATGGAGTAAGATATGTTGATGAATGGCCTCATAAACAACTCAAAATCATTTTCAATTCATAAAATGCATGATTGCCATTTAGGAGACTCTAAGACAACTTCAGAACATTTATTCCAAAGTGAAAACCTCGTAAAAACATCTAGAATAGAGTAGACATCGGTGCATGATGACTAGTTTAGTGTGATGAATGAGTTTTTAAACAACCTTACACTTTTCCATAAACATCCATATTAACTTTATTTAATTCTTAATGACTCGGAAAATTTATACACATGCATTATAGTTCCATTAATAAGTTAGACAAGCTCTAAACCTTTTACTGTAAGTGAAAGTGAGTGAGGAGTTGACTTATGAGGATAACAAGACTGAATTTTCACCAAAGCATGGTGTGATTAAATAAAACATGAAGGGAGGGAAATTTATTCATTTAGACATGTTTAAAACCATCTTCCATTCACATGAACCTCTATAGAAGACTAACATTATGCAATAATGAAGAAACTAATTAAAACTTCATAATGATGACACCTTCCTAAAACATGAGGTAAACTACTCATCAAAACACAATAAAACACAAAACCAAGCATGAATATCATATGATAAGCTATACGTCATCTTTTAGAGTCAACATCACCAACTAGTTTGTAGAGACCTATCCAAAATAGAAAAAAACCTATAGGGTATAGGAAATAGTGAGAAAAAAATGTAGTCAATTTGTTAGAGATGGTTAATAAAGCATGGTTGACCAATCCTTGCACTCTTATTATTTAAATCAATCTCTTTTAGTTTAGTACCACCTACCAAAATAATATGACCTAAAACTTGTTTAGTTATTTGTGCCAAGCACAAACTTGTTGACCACTTATGTGTGTTTAAAAAGGCAAAGAAGGATAGAATGGTTTTAGCTTTAAAATGGCCCTTTTAGAGAATTTAAATATTATAAATAAACTTAAATAATATTAATAGATGTTTCATGTACTTATTCCATTTGTCACCTTCCCTCATGGGATATACAAGTACCAAACTCCTCTTTTTTAGTTGATTATTTGATCTTCAATAAGATAACCTATAATTTTCAAATGAGACTAACCTTTTTGATATGGGATATAACTTATTTGAAATTGTAAAGGAAGATAGTACACTTGAAGACCTTGAAAACCATGCCATTTGCATTTATAACCACTAAAATTATTTTAAATGACTCAAAGTGACATATAGACTTAAAATGACTAAGACCAAGGTTAATATATCATTAAATGACATCAAAATACCTAAAACATACCCCATGACAAAGTATTAGACCCCTAAAACATCTAAAAAACCATGTTTTTAACCTATAGAGGTCCAAATTTGACCTTAAAATCAAATTTGGTTAAGAGGTCTTTCATAAGACTTGTGGTTCTATATAAGCTTAGCAATATGGAATGTATCATGGGTCAAGTATTCTCCTAGGACATTAGCTGAGATGGTATAATTATTAGATATTCTAGGAGGAGGCATGTGGGAAAGTAAATCAAAATGTATCTATGCCAATGTAATTAGCCTTTGGTGAATCAACAAGCATTTATTTTCCTGTCCTTCCTAAGAACCAAATTTAGGCCAAAATAGTAGTTATATCTTTGGTACTAGGCCTCTAAATGTTTACAATGTTCATATCGCTACAAATATCCATGAATTGTGACCTCCATATCAAAATGGGAGAACTTGATACACTAGTGCAATGTTAAAGGGATTCCATGAATGTCATGTATCTAAGGTCTACTGAAAAGAGTATTATATGACAAATCAAGGTCTAACACATGGCATAGTGTATCATGGGTTTAGGGCCCAATGATAACTAGAAAGATAATGGTGCCTTGTGATTCCCACTCTTCAGTTTCATAGGATTTTATGGTGATTAATTATTGTTGGAGATTGGTCGTAGTGTACCCAAGAAGCTTGATGACCTTTAGACACACAATATTTAGACTCGATCTATTGTCTATGAGGACACATTTCACTTTATGTCATGTTATGACAACTTTGATGTACAATGGCTTGTTATACAAAGGGCCAATGGATGACATATCACTTTGGTCAAAGGTTAATTAATAACATAGGGTTAGATGTCCAACCAAATCTTGAAAGTGGTTAGGGATATGTCAATAGAAACTTGGGATTGGCTAAGCAACTATGTTAAGATGCTATTATGGATTGTAGATGTACAAAATAAATATAATATAGAAATTTGTGAAGTCATTTTTTATTTATTATTTAATATCAATCATTTTTTCTTTCGTAATGGTATATAGTTTTTCTTAGATAGAAAGTGTGCTGGATGGGTGTAGTGGTAGATGGATCTAGGCTTGGTATGATAATCTTTGACCATCAAGTTATGATTTTATAATTGGGATTAGAGAATGACCATTATTGATAGGAAATGATGGTGTTGGGGAACTAGATAGGATAAGTCTCAATTGCCTATGTACTTATGTTTGACCATGGGGAAATGATGATTTATTAGTATAAGGTCCAAAAATAGGAATTCTTACTTACTGGTACACCTATATGAGATCCCATGTCAAGGAAGGATCACCAACATGGGTTGGTTGGTTGTAATTAATTATCAATGGTATTGTTTGATTAATACTTGGTCTTAAATTGATGGAGATGGTAGAAATGTGACCTCCTAAAATATGGCTTACAACCTTGTTGTAGTCATGTGCAACTGCATGGTATGACTATTGGTTATTTGTATCATTATGACCTTAGTTCTATTTATTTGGTTGATGTTGGTTTTGCTAAAAAAAATTTGGTTCTATCATGGATATTTATATTATTGTTATTAGTATTTTGGCCTTTGTTGTTATTATTGTTGATTGTTATGTTGTAGCAAAGGGTTTTGATAAATACCAATGTTTTAATTGGATGTGGAAGCTCTATTACCCAATGATATCTCTTTATTTTTCAACATATTGTCAATAAAATGTTTAATTTTCACACAATGATGAAAATTATGTCCATAAACCTACTGATACTTGTATAATTCAATTTGTTAGTACCAATATGGATAAGGAATGCCCTCAGGATAATGGGCCAACTAATTAGATTAGAAGTGGTGAGGTTGTGAAACACTAATTTAATGGGTTATACTAGGTCACTAAATATTCAATGAGTAAGAATAGTTCTCCTTAGAGAATGGGTTTGTAAAGGCAAAGGTTGTTACATTTATTGCATTGGTCTAGGCTATTATGCTTGTTGCATTTATTGAAGTAGTTGATAATTAGGAGTAATTTGCATAATGTCATAAGATGATAATATGGTGTTTTCATGATTTATATATGTCACAACACGGTTACTCCATTACTAAAAACATTCTTGTTATGATTGAACTACTTGGATTTTTCATAATTATTTGCTTATGTTAGTTGTGGCACTTGTGTTTAGACTTGGTTTTGATTTTGGTTTTGGTCATTTCTTTGGTTTGTAATTTATTCTAATTTCATGAGGTAATATTGATGATCCATTTGTTAATAAGGGTTATTTTAACCAACAAACCTTTGTTAATAATTTCTTTAATAGTGTGTGCACATTGTAGTTGTAAGTGGTAATATATCCCACTCTAAAAATTATTGGTAAACAAAGTGGATAATTGCTTGTCTGATAAATTATGGGTGAATATTATGGTAAGTGATCTTTATATTTGTAGACAACTTTTAAAGCTTTCACTAGCCTTTTGTTTTGCTTGCATCAAATCTACCAATGAAATCTCATGTTTGAGATTGTAGAAGAAGTTTTTCACAAACTTGTTTGAAAGATCATCAATATTAGATACTGAGTTCTTAGGAAATTTTAGAAAACACTCCAGTGTTTGTCCTACTATACTCCTTGGAAACAATAGTAAAAGGTATATGTTGTTATAAGCCACTAGTTGACAAACAACAAATAACTTATTTATGTGGGCCTTGGGGGTCTCCTTTCCACTTGTATTTGTAAAATTTTGGTGGTTCATACATTAGATGGAATGGTATATATATATATATATATATATATATATATATATACACTCCATGTTCAAGGGATAAGAACATACATCATCCAAATTTAAATATTTTGTCTCTTTTCCATCTTGGATGGTATAAATTGCATCCTTAATTTGTCTCAGGTCTTGATCTAGGAAACTAGAGGGAAAATTGGTCTGAGGTGGAGGTTGAGCAGTCAAAAGTGGACTACTTTGACCTAAATATAATGAAGGAATGATTTGTTATGGAAGGTTGGTTTGGTTAGGCAAATGACTAGGAATATAGATTCATGGATTAGGATGTGATTGTTGGAATTATATGCATTTTTGTGGGATACTAGTTAGGATTTGGCATATGGGCCTAGTTTTGGGGAAACTATGGCTATGATGGAAGGATATGGCTAGGAGTGAGGTACTATACCTACTGAGGTTGAATACAAAATTATTATCGACTAGTCATACTTGGATGATTAAAAGGAACTTATGAATCAAGGCCTTGTCATTGAGTTTGTAGCATGTTTGGCATGAAAGGTAACTATTGCCTAATCAACACTTGTGAAACATTATAACCTATTAGTTCCATGAACCCCTACTATGAAGTAGATGCATGTTGAAGTTTTGACATTTATCATTTCCCAATAGTTTAATGTTATTGATTAGACATCATTTGTGATTGTATCGATATGTTGGTTTACAACTAAAGTGGTATGTTCATTACTTCTTGGTGAGGTGTAACACTTTTTGCCACCTCTTGATGTGGAAGAATGTTTTACCTATATTTCATGGGTATGCTGGATGCTACCTCTTTTTGTGTAATGTTAGTCATCACCTAATTTTGTAGAGTAACATTCGTCATATTTTGTTGAGGCATCATACTAGCTTTTGTTTGACTACTTAATCATTACAATTGTATGATAAAATAAGTAGCTAGCTAAGGATTAGATGTATTTTTTTGAGGTTGGGTGATATAATTTATTTCCCCTTACATTTGAAAACCACTCATGGTGTTAACTAAAAGCACATTTTCTTGTGGACTAGTTATTTGTGTATTTACACCACTTTGGTCTAGATTGGAGGTCACTTATGTGTTGTCCACTATGTTTGTCTCAATATTTTATTAAAACCCATTAAATAAGCTAACTCAATAAGAGGAGCATTTTATATGGTCGTATTATTGAATTTAAATGCTAAGTATTAATAGGTTTGGTATGTTGTCTACATTTCTATGAAATGGCACTACATGAAACCTTTATTGGGGACAACATACTCCCATTTTTTAAAAAATGGGACCTTTGAGAAACCTTCAGATTGAACATGAAAATATGGCATGATAAGATTATTTGTATAATTTTAATATCATTTGATTTATCAAAAACAAGTTTACTTAGGGGTATTTTTCTTTAATTTTTGATAATAGTGATAATAAATGGTCTTTATGGATTTTAGTTAGAGGTTTCATGGTTTTTATCCTTGATAAATTCATGTTTCAAAATCCTATCAAAACCCCCAGTTTAAATTTGAAAATTGGTGGGAACTAAATTGACAGGAACCTCTTTAAAAAATAAATTTTTTTGACCTAAGTATAAAACTCATGTTTTAATATTAGTCATGTTTTTAACATGAATAAGCTTAGTCTAAAATTCTTGGTCCCTTTATTATTTTCCCCTTTCAATTTTCTCATATGCCCAAATAATATTCATTCTACATGGTCCTTTTACTATTCCTTAACTTAGCCTAATGTTTTAACCCTAAGCCCCAATTATATTTATTAATACTAACAGGACCTTAGTCTTAACACCTTAGCCTACTTCTTTTTATATCACCATGGTCCTAACTTAACTTCCTTACATCTTGTATGATCTAACAAACCTCACTTTAATGCCAATTTTGATTCAATAGAGTGACAAAAGCCTAAGATTTAACCTAAACAACATGCATATTAGATGATCTAATGGTTTTCACTTCGTCGTGGCCTTCCAATTAGACAATGCGAATAAGGCCTAACATAATCCTATACATATCCCCTTGGACCAATCACATTCAACCTCCTAGATCATAATCAATGGATTTTGTTTCATCATAAATACCAAATCAAATGGAGTGAATCATAGTTGAAAGGTTAAAGGGTTCAAAAAGGCCCATAGGATTGACACACAACACCCTTACATTCAATGATGAAATACAAATGGATCCTACCTGACAAAGTACCTAATCATGAGTAAGCTCTTGGATCATAATCTTATGACTATCACTTCATCACTAATTTTGATATAACAAAGTAAATTAAGTCCAAGATCTTAGGAAGCCCCATAAATTTGCCAAGTGGTAATCTCAAATTGGGTCACAATAATTTGATAAGATTAAAATTGACATTTGGATGACTATCATTTGACATCCACAAGGAAGTATTTAACATCTGCACGATTGTCAACTTTAATCCCATCAAATTAAAAGATTCACTATTTTAAAATTGACATTCATGTTACCATCATTTGATGCCCACAAAGACATATTTGATGTTCATGAGATTGTTAAATTTAAGAAAATGAATTATTCTACTCAGAATCAAAATACACTCCAAAATCTTGCTAGATGGCTCTAACATTTATTTATAGTCCAAGGGAAGTGCTTGAAAGATACTCAAACATGGGAAATATCCGATCTAAAAAATGTGGAAATGGTCTTATGGTCTATATATATGCAAAATAAAATTATTCTAAATATATACTTTAAGGTCCCCATGGCATTTTGTTTAAATATAATGAACCTTAAACTATAGACTTATACTAAGTCTTATTTTAAAATAGGTCTTTGTTATGTATGACTTGGGCCAAGTTATTTCTATCTAAAGGTTTTAATGTGTTTTGTCAATGCAATAAAATACTAAATTTTTTAGACTAATATACCATTTTAATCCCATTTAGGTATGTTTTATAATTCTTGGCACAAATATTTTAGACCAATGTATACATTGTATTTATTAAACACAATGTAAACATTGGATTAAAACATTTAGCCATAGTCCCCTTTATATAATTTTGAAAAATTAGACATAAATCCTTTAGCCTAAGGTTTTCTTCGTACTTAATAAACACAAAATAAACCTTATCCTAAGGAGTTTAAGCCTAAGTACCACCTTAGTAACATGTTAACTTAAAATTCAAGCATCTCTATAGATGATCCAATGATGTGAAGGCCCCTAATGAGTTTTCAATAGAATCATGAGGACCCATAGGCTTACCACATGGTGAAGGCACATTTAAGGAAAAACTAATAAGATGATCCAATGGTTTACACTTTATTCTTGGATGATGATCCAATGGTGTGAAGGTGCTCATGAATTTTCAAAGGCCTGTGAGCTCACTGTGTGGCCAATACTCATTCAACAAAGGATTGACATAGGATACGAAGCATGAAGAGGCATGTTAAGATTCCAAATTTCATAACCATAGGGGTTGGAATAGAAAGTGGCTAATCATAGGAAAGGGCTTAGATTACAATAAATAGCTCACACTAATCTAGGATTTTGATCTGATGGTGCAAAATAAAAGAAGGTATTTTAAATACTAATGGCTAGTGCTCAAAGGAATTTATGAAAAACTCTACCAAAGGCTTAGACAAATTCCACATGGATGCGATGCAATTAGAGAAGGATAGAATGATTTATTTTGTGGCATTGAAAATGTAAAGGTATAAAGGGAAAGGTCTAAATCAAATCCAAAGCACATATATATATATACTACCATTAAAGATTGAAAACCCTAAACTCTACATAAAAGAGACCTAATTGAATTAATTTGGTCACAATTTGATCCAAAAAGAGCTTGATTGTGTTTTGAGCACAAAAAATCTTTCACAAGGACCAATTTTCAAACCATTGTGAATAATTTGAAAAAATAGAAACCATGGAAGCTCATAGATAGCAATTAAAGGAGGAGATCAATCTCTACCTATCAATTGATAATGAGGGGTGAATCTTCAAGGACACCAAATTAGATGTTGTGTCCTTGAATATCCCATGCATTAGGAAATAGTCAAGTAGACATCATATTTATAATGACCTTGTTAAACCAAGCCTTTAGAGCCCCTTCAACCACCTATGTAAAAAAATATAGGTCCCCTATGTGCATTTCATGTTGAAAGAAAAGTTTACTCCTCCAATTAGAGATTTTATCAGTGTCTTCTTGGCCAAGCAATTCAGTTCCATCAAAAGGAAAACATCTAAGAAGTTTTATATTATGTCATACCTACTAAATGCCCTCATTGCCTCAATCAACTTGCCTGGTATTATAAATTGGCATCCTAATAGAAAAACTACCATTTCCCACCATTACCCTAGATTGCATATCTTTAAGTATAGGAACTATAAGCAATTTATTCTTGAATATGTCTAGATAGCCATAGTGGAGGCTATCATAGGTGTTCCAATGCCTAGGGTCTAGCCACTAATGAATAAGTATACATAAATGATGGGTGACATCTAGTTCTACCTTAATTATATAGTTATTAAGATTGAGGGGATCCTATCCCATCCTTACACATCACTAGTGTATGTTCCTAGAATGTTTTCCAAGTAATAAATTGCCTCCTAGTTCATCCATGACATTGATGGCAATTTTCAAAGAGAAGAGGAATGGTCTTCTCCACCCATTCCCTCTGATTATTGGAAGAACTATACTTTAATATTAGAAACAAGTTGATACCATGGCCAAGGATAGGGATTCATTTGTGATTTAGCTTGATGAACTCAATATGTGGGATCCTAAGAATATTATGACCTATCATTTTAAGGAGAACAAACTCCCCATGCTTGATTATATCCATCATCTTGATGTTCATGACACCATTTACATTAAGGCTAAGAATTATGAAGAGGTGTTGGCCAAGATCCAAGGGCACAACATCAAACTTGAACATAGATTTACCAAGGATGACAAGCCATATAGAGAGGAATGGTAAATGCATCATTTAAAATATCACTTTCTTCTTAGACCATATAAGATAACCTAGGAATAACCCTAAGTAGAATAGCCATAGCCATAACCTCAAAAGTAGATTGTAAAAAAGTAGGATGAACAAGGCCATGGTAAAGAGAAATTTGGAGAGGTGAAATTGGAAGAAAGACTTAGGGAGGGGCCCTCATCTTCAAAAATCCAATAGAATCCACCTTCCCTAATTGATTATTTAGATATGATTTCCTTAGAACTAGATGAGACACTTGAAGGTGCTCTCAAAGAACTTACAGAAGAATATGACACTAACAGGGAAGAAGAATAGTCTGAAGAAGCTCAAGTTCAAGTAGGAGAGCTTGGGGAAGATGAAGGAAAGTATATTTATATGGCTACCATCCCATTTTACCCTAGGGAGAAGAGAAAAGTAGAAATGGCATTGGTCCCTCTTAAACCTAAAATACCAAAGTTGACTCTCACACATCTAACTAGTGAAATCAACCTATCTAGTGATGAATTCCCCAATCATGTACCAGTCATCCTTGAATATTTCATTTATGTAAAATTTAAAAACATATCTTCTATTTACCATTCATAGGCCATGATAGAATTTACCATTATTGAAGTGCAAAATGACATGAAGCCATGGACTAGTGTTATGGTAAAGGAGAAAGAAGAAAGGAGAATTCTGGTCACTCTAAGACTAAAAATTAGGAATATGGATGATTATAGAGCAATAATAAACATAGGTGTAGATGTCCTAAAAAATCTAAAATTCATAGGCTCATATATCACTATTCAATTTAATCTAGAGACAACTAGATTATAAAGGGTCACCGCCAAGACAACCATAGTGGGAGATGAGGAATTCACCTTCCAAAAGCTATATCCCTTTATAGGTCTTACCCCCATGGGAGGTTAATACCTCATTGAGGCCACTATACATGAAGAAGATGTTTAGAGCCTGATTGAGTCTCAATCAGCTCAATCAATGGCTAGGTCTAAAGGATGAAATAGAGAATGCAAAACCTAGAAAGAAAAAAGGAAAATATAGAAACCAAGGCCATTTTTTTTGTCTCTAACTCCATAATGGACATGTTTGAGGCCTCATAATTTGATATGTTCAATTATTCAAGCTCAATAAAGTGAAGGTAAGATTATTTAAGCTATTAAGGTGAAATAATCAAGGAGTTAATAACTAAATGGCAAAAGGTAGAGACCCAATTTAGGGACATCATTGACTTTCTAATTAGGACTAGGATTACTAAATTTAGGACTATCATCTTAGCCCATTTGAATAGCATATTGGGAATAATAGTGGATAAGGTCTATGGTCTAGGTACTTAGACAAAGAATTTGAAGATGGTATTTTAGAATGATAAAGTATTGATCATCAAAATTCAGCATCTCTTAGGAATAATGTTGTTAAATCCTACCAAGACCATTGTAATTAGAATAATTGATTATGATTAATTCAAACATAGGGTCACTTTGGTCATACATTCAGTTCAGAGAAAGAGTCAAGGCCAGTCTAATAGGGACAATAGGAAAATTTTGGACATGATTTCCATAGTAGAAAAGAAAATTATAGAGGCAAAGAGAATAAAAGAAGATATGGCTCGAGATGACCAAGACTTGGGTAACATGGATAATGGTTAATAAGTTTGCCTAATGAACCCATTTTTGGACATGGAGTTCATCAAGGACCAACATAAAAAGTCAATGGAACTTCTACAAAACCAACAAGGGGACACTTCAGTAATGGGTCAATTGAGTAGCTCATATTCCTTTTGTATCAACATTATAATATTTATGATAAGAATATTATTTTTTAAGGAATATGATAGTATGTTTATCATATTGCCCCTTGGTCAGTCTAATTGTAAAGAACAAATGCATTTTAGAAATTTTAAGGATAACTATCCTTATCTTTTATACACATGTACATTGTAATTGACTGATGCACTACCTTATCCTTCTATGAATGGCATATATCATTGTATTTTAAAAGGGGAGAATTTTTGAGAAAAAAATGTATACTTGAAGCAATTAATATAATCAAAGATTTTTGAAAATATTTCCCACATTTTATATATCAATTTTTAATATAGATTTTCTCTCAATTGTTAGTTTTATGTCTTAAATTTGAATACTTTCATTAAATTTTAGGTTGCATTTTATAATCAGAGGGTTTCTAATTTGTGTGTATGCTAGATTAGTTAAATGATCTTAGGTTTTGCTTCATTTCATTTTTATCTATATTTAGATGTGTAAATGCTATTTGATTTAGTAGTAAATCCTTAAAGTAGACATGGTTCTTACTTATGACTCTTTAAATTAGCTTTTGAAGTTTTATTGCTATATGGTGAAATTTGAGCTTAGGCTATGTTGAATTATATATTGGTTTAAATTCATACTCAATTTTAATTGATGATTTTCCATGATATTTAAGACTAAAGTTTTTAATCACTCATTCTCTTTTCTGCCTTACCCTTCTCTTTACTCTAATTTTTATACCATATCACTTTAGTTTAAACTCTATTATAAATATCCACTTAGACTAAGTTGTAGCTTAAATCTAGACCATAGTTCACTAAGAATTAACATATATTATCTTTAATTCACAAAAAATTGACCATGATGGCTCCCAACCATCACTCATTATAAATTTGTGAAATACTAACACATATTATTATTGCTATTTCACCATAAGTGATAGCAAGTTGCCACAACTAGATATTGATGCTTTGAATTCATTGAATTGAAAAATGAGAAGTGTTATTTGAACACTAAGAACCTTGTGGTGCACTTAGAAGAATCAACAAGGTATTTCCTGCTAGCGCTAGAAGGAATGTTGACATCTTTGTGAATTCATTGAATCTTTGTCGATCGTAGTCCATTTGATCAAAGATTACTGTATCCTTATGTTTTTGAGTAAATTATTTTCTTATAAGTATAAATATCATTGATTTTTTTGTTTATGACACATCTTTGTGCTTCCTTAGACAAAGATTGAATTTATTTGACATTTGATGCTTGTTTTCTATAAATTTAGCTTAAGCTTTGATTATCCATAGTATTTGAGGTTAGGACAGCTCATTTTTATCAAAGGTTATCATATATTTAATATATATTAGTTCCTTTAGGCTTTGACTTATAAAGATAGATCATATTCACGTAATTGAACACATCTTTGAGATAATTCAATCAAAGATCAACATCCTTTGTAGTTTTTCATACAACCTTTGTAAAATAAGCTCAATGTGCAAGTATAAATCTTCTTCCTTATAAAATTTAACTTGATACATCATATTTTACGGAGGATCTTCATGTTTCATCTTATAATTTACCAAGATTAGAACAAGATCACACTTAGAGACCAAGGAACCTTTGCTTGAACTTAAGGTTCATATAAATTCTAAACATGATAAAGGTAGACATAGGAATCCACATCTTTGCTAACTTCACCTCTTCAAGGTACCTATGCCTTAAATATTCATTTAGGTATGGCTTGGTTGGGAGAATATTAAATCAAAATATTAGGTTTAGTACATGATCTCCCATGTAACCTCAAGAAGTATTTGCCTACATTTAGTCTAATTGGTATTAAAACTGCTGAAGAGAACATTAAGTCCTTTAAAGCTACCTTAAGATTGCTAAATGTTGTGCATGAAGATGTAACTTATAGGTTATTCCATTTTACCCTTAGGTATGTTACCTATGAATGGTTCATGAACTTGCTAGATAATTACATCACTAGTTGGGATGGTTTCACTGATGTTTTTATAGATCAATTTGGTAAAATTATCAGTGCTTATGTTATTTATCATTAGTTCATCACAATTAGAAGAGATTTAAGTGAGCCTATTAGGTATTTTAATGTTATATTTTATAAAATGTATAGAAGGACCATAGAACTAAATAATCTTGATGATGTCTTAGCTTTAAAAATTTACAAATATGTAGTGGATCCCATGACCTCTATATTTTGAAAAGACCCATGCCAACTATAAATTCATTATCTAAGGCCTACTTTGAGGTAGTAACCATCAATTATTGGATGCAACCCCATGGTAAAATGGTGTACTTAGTCCCAGATGTCAACCCACATATTCCTATGATGAATTTATTCCCCAATAACAACCAAAATATCCCAACATTATACCAACTTCCAAACCTCAATCAATTGCCATTGAGTCATGTTGCTCCCAATTAGAACTTGAGATTATTAAATCATCCTACTAATGGCTTCAATACAAATTATCAAAGATATTTGTTTCCAATAATAACTATGTACATAATTATTAAACTCTTAAAAATGAGAATGAATATATCTTAAAAATGGTCCAAAAGTTAAGCATTGATTTTCTTTAGTTTGAAATACTACTCAAAGTTCAAGTATGAACTTGTCATTTCAAAGGTACAATAGGCCAAATAATAGGGTTTAGAATGATATTTTTCATAATAATATAAATAATGAGCCATCTTATAAAAATAATACCATGGATATAAACCTCATTAACATTACATTGCCTTATTATTGTAGGGTACATTACATAAAAAAGCATGGAGATATTGATTGTATTGAGTTTTGCAAGGATTTTAAGTATTTTTCAAGAACTAGATACATTTGAAGTGGTCCATATTAGGTAAAGTGGTGAAAGTGATTCTATATCCAAGTCATCTAACCAAGCATTTAAGGTAGATAATTTTTATTTCCCCTTTCAAGAGGAGAATGAATCTGATGAGATCCTTGAGGAGATCTAAGGTTTTCAATAGTTATTGAAGAAGACATACCCCTTGAGAAATAGAGAGCAAAGGCAACCCTTGACTACCTCAACACCTAAATCTTTAAACTCCTCTAGACACCTCCTTAAGCAACAATCTAGAGACACCTAAAGGGAGTACTACTAAACCCAATGTTTATATTTCTAATTTTGCTAATAAAACTAGTTATAACATTGTTGAGGATATGAAGAAACTTTAGGCTAATATCAATTTACATGAAATCATATAGAACATATAGAAAATGGATATCCTCCTATAATATCTATCAAATAATTCCAATAATCCACCCAAGGCTATTCATGCCAATGTGAATGTGCACAAATTCAAGGCCGAGTCTCCTCCTTTCTTGTTCACTGTCAAGATGTTTGGTAATAACTTACATAACTGCTTACTATATTTTGGTTGTTTAACTAGTATCATGTCTATAGGTATATGAAAATAACTTACCCTAACTCCTATAAAATTTTATAGATTAGTAACTTAATTATACAAATATAGAGTTAAGATAATTGGGAAAATTTTAAATGTTCACTTGCAACTAGATTCTGAGCCTAGGCTCTAGTAATTCATTGATATTCAAGTTATTGATATACCTAATTTTTATGGAATCTTATTTCATAGGGAGTGGACCAAGGATTTGAATAGTTATATGTCAAAATATTTCTAACATTTGTGGCTACCTTGGAAAGGAATTCCCAATTAGATCAGGGTTGAGAGAGAATCAAATATGAAACACATGATAATGGAGTATAATGTTGTGAATGAGAGAATAAACATAATTGACTCAAACTTAGTGGTTTTAACCATAGATACTAATAAGTTATGTTATCCCATGAGTGTTCATATTGTTCCTAGACTATGGAAATTGTATTTTGATGGTGTTAGATGTAATGTTGGGTCAGGTGTTGGTGTTATCTTAACTAATCCTATTGATATGAAGTACCATGCTTCTTATAATTCAAAATTACCTTACTCTAGAAATAATGATAAATATGAATCTCATATATTAGGTTTATAAATTTTTATAAAGAATAAGGTCAAATAACTATTAGTTTATGGGGATTTAAAACTAGTGGTCAACCAAGTACAAAGAAAATATTAATGCAAGCTCTCATACATGAAGTGGTATAATTTCAGAGTTTAAGATTTCATCGAGTCCTTTGATGATTTTAACATCACCTCTATTCCAACATAGGAAAACCAAGATGTTGATGAGTTGTCATCTACTGCAACCAACCTCATGGCCCTCCAAGATTTCACCAAGTTTAGTAATGAGTTGATCCCTTGTCCCTCAGTGCCTAATAATGTTAACCATTTTCAAGTTTTCAATGATAACCAATAGATATTGGATTTCATGAAAAATTATAAGGCATTTGATACCCATATTATTAATGAGACTAATGAAAATTCATCTAAAAAGGATAAGTTTGATGTTAAATTCATTTAGTTGAATGACAACAAGATCCCTAAGGGGATGACTGCTTTGAAGAGGTTGTTTGATCATGACAAGCTAGATAAAGCTTTTATGTTCCCAAGTTAAGTGGGAAGGATTATAATTCTATTGATCTTGGTCTCCATGATCAACCCTAACTATTAAACGTTGGAAACTATTGCATAAACATTGAGAACAAGAAGGCCAAAGAACTCCTCATTCAATACAAGGATTTTATAATATGGTCCTATAATGAATTATATATATTTGATCCAAGATTCATTACCCATACTATACCCCTTAAATAAAATTTCAAACCATTCAGGTAGAAGTAGGGGCTTGTAAACCTATCCTAGAACCCATGATATTTAAAGAAGTCAAAATATTATTAGATGCTAGGATAGTCTTCCCCGTCAGGGATTCTACTTGGGTGGCTAACTTAGTGCTAATAAAGAAGAAGAATGGTGAGATTAGACTTTGTATTAACTTTATAAACTTAAAAAAGTATCATAAAAGGATAGATATCCCATTCCCTATCTATAATAAGTGATTAAATTTATTTTAGGTTTAGCTATGATGTCTTTTGTTCATGACTTAGCAAGTTTCAACTAGGTGTTGGTTGATAGAAAGGATAGGATGGAAAAAAAATTTAACATGAAGTGTAGAAAATTTGCTTACAAGAGGATGTCCTTTGAGCTAATCAATGTAGGAGATAATTTTCAAAGAGATATAGATCATGCCTTCTAAGACTTTATAGGTAAGTGTTTTATTATATATATGGATGATCTAATAAATTTTTCTAAAAATATGGAAGATCACTTTATACACTTACAACAAGTTATTTAGAGATGCAAAAGGTATATAATTCCCCTAAACCCTAAGAAGAGTATCTTTTGTGTTACAAAAGGAAAATTATTGGGCCATGTTATATCCAAATATTGGATAACTATAGATCCTAAAAGAGTGGAGGCCATAACTAAAATAAAACCTCCAAATAGTAAAAAAGAGCTAAAGTTATTCTTTGGTAAGATAAATTTTGTAAGAAAGTTTATTTTTGGCTTTGTAAAGACTGTCAAGCACTAAATGACATGTTGAAGAATGATGCCAAAGCCACATTGAATGAAGAATCTAGAAAGGCATTTAATGATATAAAGGAGGCCATTAGCCAAGCTCTAATCCTTATAAGTCTTGACTTTTTAAGGGACTTCTACCTCTATTCCTTTACATCTTACCATATTATGGCTAAAATGTTAACTCAAAAAATTGATGGGTGTGATCACCTAAATTCTTTTATGAGCACTAATTTAAATAATGATGAGTTAAATTATCCATTTATTGATAATCATGCATATGCATTAGCTAAGGTAGTTAAGAAATTTAGGCATTACATCACTACAAATAAGATGTATACTATCTTACCTAACCCTACTACCAAACTTATGTTAAGTCAGAATGAATTGGGTGCATGTAGAGGTAAGTGGATGTTAGTTCTATAGGAGTATGACATAAAAATGAAAAAAAAAATATTGGTAAGGTGCCAATGTTTGATCTAGATGATTATTAATGCTAACCATAGTCTAAGTATTATGCAAGTGGAACAACAAAAAATTCAAGCTAGTGAGTGGTATGATTCAATCATACATTTGTTAATTAATGGTACTTCCTATACAAGATTATCTAGGGAGCAAAAGAGGGCCCTAATATTGAATGTATCCCATTTCTTGATCAAAGATGGGTCTTCTATAGAATAAATTTTTAATGGGTTTACTTGAGATGTATCTCACAAGAAGAGGCCACCTAAATCATGATCACCTTCCTTGAGAATCTATGTAGTGGACATCCATATGTGAGAACCATAGCCCACAAAATTCTCAAGACTAGCTATTATTAGCCAACTATTTTTAAGGATGCTCACAAGCATGTGAGGCAGTGTCACTCATGTCAAGTCTTTAAGACCAAAGATCTTAAGGAAGTAATGCATTTGCAATGAGTCATGGTTGATAAACCTTTTACTCAATGGGGGTTAAAATTTATTGGGGTAATCAAAACGAATTCATTTAAAGTCCATAAATATGTCCTCACTACCAAAGACAATTATACAACGTAGACTAAAGTTGCAGCCACTAAATAATGGAGGACTAAAGGAGTGATCAACCTCTTGGAAGAAAACATCTATATTGGGCTTGGAACTCTATTCTCTCTAGTTTATTACAATGGATCTACCTTCATGTCTATAGAGATGATTGAATTGGATTATTATAATTGTATCACTCTCAAGTTTTCATCTAACCCCTATCCCTAAGGAAATAGAGTCTCTGAATCTACAAACAAAAACTTGATGAAGGTAATCAAGAAGTATGTTATATACAAGCTTAGGACTTGGCACAAACTCCTTAAATTTACACTATGGGTTGATAGGATAATAATCAAGCTAGTCTTAAGATCTTCACCATTTATATTGGTGTATGGACAAGAGCCAATTTTTCCTATCACTCTTAAGTTGCCCACATATAAATTTATGTAGGAATACATGGAGGACAACCAAGAACTTGCCAAATATATATTGTTGGACACCATTTAGATGGAATATTCAAGGGAGAAAACCTTTACTAATTTTATTAGGCATCAAACAATAGTGAAAATATGGTTTGATAAAAGATCAAATATTAAGGTGTTCAGATGAGGAGACCTAGTTCTCCTTTAGGACAAAGCATCTGAGCCTAAGGGCAAGCATGGAAAATTTATGTCTTTATGGATTGGCCCATACTAGATTGTAAAAAAATTAAGAAACAACACCTTTAAGCACAAGGATCTATAAGTAGTAGAGTTAATATTGCCCATCAATGGGTAGTACCTCAAACACTACTTCTCTGTTCCTCCTCCTGAAGTCTTCATGGATCAAACTGTAAGATGTTTAGATTTAGTGTAGGTAGGCTATCTAGTTTCCTTTAAATTTTATTTCCTTATTGTCCCTTATTTTTACATCATCATGTATATATTTATTTTATTTCATTTTCTTTCTTGATTTCCAACTTTCTATTGAGTGTTTTCATTCCTGTTGCTTTGTTCCTTGATTCTAATAAGTCATTTTGGACAATATTGAGCTCAAAGTTATGAGTTCACTTTAAAATTCCAAAAGTTAATAAATGAAGATGTATAACCCATGCATGTAATGACCATGGTCCTAAAATGTAAGCATAATGTTGTTATTTATAGAAACTAGTAAAAACCAATAGAAGAATTTAATCATTTCATGAGAACTTGACCATTGTCTTGACCCTAGATTGGTTTTAAGAAGACTTACATTTGTAAGGTGAGGAATCAAACTATCATGGTATATTCATACTAATACTTAATCAACATCCTTTCTTGGGATAAGGGTTGTAGCCATAGGTTATTTTTTGAATATCATACACTTGGCCAAATCCCAAAACCTAGCTATTCTAGTTCCCAACCTTAATAAAAGCATAAAATTCTAAAATATAAACAATAAGGATATAATTTAAAATCAAAATCTTTTAGGTGAAGGTGATTTTGGAAATATCCATTAAGGTTATGGATGCTTAACTAGTAGTGGAGCAAGGCCTTGATTAGAGACAAAGGCATCTCTATCAGGCCTATGGATGCCTAGCTAGAAGTAGAGAAATGTCAAAGTCTTCCCCAACATAAAAGCATGGTTCCTAATGGAAATATAAACATGCTCAATGTTAGGTATTAACGATTAAGGATATGAAACTTATAAGTTATTTCTTGAACCCTATGGAAAATAGTAAGTGAAATCAAAGCACACACACAATATGGTTATGTCATGGTGTTTGACACTAAGTCTATAAGTGAAAGGTTTGTTTCAAACATAACTTGATTTAAATGATGATATTGATCAAGTGAAATGGATGACCTAGTAATTTTTCTAAATCAGAGTCTCTAAGATCTAACATATTGTTATATTCCCCTTGAGTTGCCATTTTTTGGGGATAACTTACCCCCAATTTTTGAAAATTGGGACACTTGAGAAACCATCAGACTGAACATGAAAATATGGAATGATAAGAACATTTGTATAATTTGAAGATCATCCACTTTATCAAGAGCATGTTTACTTAGGAGCATTTTTTTAGGTTTTGGATAACAATGCTAATAAATAGTCTTTATGGATTTTATTTGTATGTTCCATGGTGTTTATCCTTGAAAAACTCATGTTTTAAAATTATATTAAAACCCTCAAATTTGAAAATTGGTAGAAACTAAATTGGCAAGAACCTCTTTAAAAAATCCACTTTTGGACCTAAATATAAAACTCATAGTTTAAGCTTAATCATGTTTTTTAACATGAATAAACTTAGCCTAAAATGATTGGTCCCATTTATTATTTTCCCCTTTTAAGTTCCTCATAAAACAAACCAATATTCATTCTACAGGGTCCTTTTAATATTCCCTAACTTAGCCTAATGTTTTAACCCTAAAGCCCCATTGTATTTATTAATAATAACATGACCTTAGTCTTAACACCTTAGCCTAATTATTTTTGTATCATTGTGGTCTTAACTTAACTTCCTTGCATCTTGTAAGATCTAATGACCCTCACTTCATCACTAATTTTTATCTAATGAAGTGAGAAAATCTTGAGATTTAACTTAAATAATATGCATCTTAGATGACCTAACAGTTCATGCTTCTTCATGACCTTTCGATCAGACAACACGAAGAAGGCCTAACATAATCCCACACATATCCCCTTATACTGATCATATTCAAGGTCTTGGATAATGATCAATGGTTCTAACTTTATCATGAATACCTGATCAAATGGATCAAAACACAGTTGAAAGGCCAAAGGCTTATGGAAAGTCCATAAGATCAATATGTGTCACCCTCATGTTTGATGATAAAAGATAAATGGGTCTCACTTGATAAAGTAGCCAATCATGAGAAATCTCATGATCATTATCTTATGACTATTGGTTTATCATCAATTTTAATTCAATAACATAAATTAATTCCAAGATCTTGGCAAGCTCCATGAAGGTGCCAAGTGGCACTATCACATTAGGTCATAAGAATTTAATGAGCTTAAAATTGACGTTCACATGACCATCATTTAACATCTGTGAGGATGTATTTGATGTCTACATGACCATAAAATTTGATCCCATCAAATTAAAATATTTACTTGTTGAAAATTTACCTTCATGTGATAATCATTTGATGCTCACGAGGATGTATTTGATGTCCATAAGACCATAAAATTTAAGCTAATGAATTATTCTACTCATGATCAAAATACACTCTAAAATCTTATTGGAAGGCTCTAAAATTGCTTTACAAGCTAAGGGAAGTACTCAAAAGATTCTGAAACATGGGAAATCTTTAATCTACAAAATTTATAAATGGTCTTATGGTCTAAATATATGTAAAATAAACTTAGTCTAAATCTATACTTTAAGGTCCCCATTGTATTTTGTTTAAATATCATGAACCTTAAACTATAGACTTATACCAAGTCTTATTTTAGAATAGGTCTTTGTTATGTAGGACATAGGCCAAGTTATATCTAGATAAAGGTTTTAATGTGTTTTATCAATGCAATAAAATCCTAAATATTTTAAACCAATATACAATTTTTAGCCCCTCTACGCATGTTTTATAAGGCTTGGCACAAATATTTTAGACCAATGTATACATTGTATTTATTGAACATAATGTAAACATTATATTAAAAAATTTAGCCATAGTTTCATTTATATAATTTGGAAAACTTAGACGTAAATCCATTAGCCTAAGGTTTGTTTCGTACCTAATAAACATGAAATCAACCTTAACCTAAGGAGTTTAATTTTAAGACCAACCTTATTAACATGCTAACTTAAAATTCAGGCATCTTCATAGATCAATGGTTCATACATTGTCACTGGAGGATGATAAAATGACATGAATACCCCTATAGAATTTTCAATAGAGTCAAGAGGACCCATGGGCTCACCATGTGGGGAAGCCACATTCAAGGAAAAACTGATTGGATGATATGATGGTTTGCACTTTATCATTGGAGGATGATCCAACAACATGAAGGTGTTCATGACTTTTCAAAGGCCCAAGAGCTCATCACGTGGCCCATACTCATCAAGAAAGGACTGACATAGGATACAAAGCATGGAGAGGCATTCAAATATGAAAAGTGTCACAACCATAGGCTTGGAATAGAAAGGGACCAATCATAGGCAAGGTCTCAACTTACTATAAATGACTTGTACTAATCAAGGATTTTATTCTGATAGTGTAAAATAAAAGAAGGTATTTTAAATACCAATGGCTAATTCTCAATAGAATTTATGAAAAATGCCATCAAAAGGTCCAGGCTAATGCCATATAGATGCCACACAAGTATAAAAGGAAAAAAATTAAAGATATTATGGGCTCAAAAATGCAAAGGTATAAAGGCAAAGGTCCAAATAAAATCTAAAGAATATATGAATGAAAGTCTAGATATATCCCACCATTAAATATTGAAAACCCTAAACCCTACATAAAAATAACCCAATTGAATTCATTTGGTCAAATTTGATCCAAGAAGAGCTTGATTGTGTTTTTAGAACAAAAGAAATTTCATAGAGACCAATTTATAAACTAGTGTGGACAATTTTTAGAAACAAAAACCATGGTAGTTCATAGATATAAATCAAAAGAGGAGACTAATCTCTACCTATCTATAGATAATGAGGGGTGAATCTTCAAGGACACTGAATTAGACTTTGAATCATTGAATGTCCTAGGCATTAGGAATTGGTATGAACTATTATTCACCATGGAATAACTAAATCCCATTACAAAGGAGTAGAGGATTGCCAGAGTGAGCCAAAGACATTATGACTTGGCCACTATCTAGATGACTGGCCTTCACCATACTACTACAAATCCTAATGTACTACATTATATAGACATATTTACTCCTATATTTATTGATTGTAGGGTCAATAATGAATGGATCACTTAAGAGGGGAATTATAAGAAGATAACATATATCTCTCTTATAGATTTTCAGAAATATTATAAGCTCACTCTCCCCCATGCAGACTTGTCCAAAATTAAGGAATGGACTAATAATCATGACTTGGACTCTGTCCTTGGACCCTAGATACACTAAGGACCCTATATGTTTAGGGACTTTAAAGGGAAGATCCTAATAGTCCAATTTATGGAAGGTATTAGAGTTATAATGACCCTATCAAATCAAAACTTTGGATCCCTTTCAACCACCTATGTAAACAAAATCTAGGTCCTCTATGTGCATTTCATGGTGGAAGAAAATCTCACTCCTCCAATTGGAGATTTGACTAGTGTCTTCTTCGCTAAGTAGTTCATTGCAAACAAAAAGAAGACATATAAGTAGTTTTATATGATGTCATACCTACTAGATGCCCTTCTTTCCTCAATCAACTTCCCTGGTATTATAAATTGGTCTCCTTAGGGAAAAAACTACCATTTCCCACCATTACTCTAAATTAAATATCTTTAAGTACATGAACCATATGAAATTTATTTGTGGGTGTGTCTATAAGGCCATAATTAAGGATATCATAGGTGTTACCATGCCTAGGGTTTGTCCACTAATCAAGTAGTATGTAGAAATGATGGGTGACATCTAGTTCTACCGTGATTATATAGCTATCATGATTGAGGGGATCCTATCCCAACCCTAAAAATTACCAATGTATGTTCTTAGCAATATGGTAGAACAAGAAATTACCTCATAGCTCATTGATGGCATTAAAGAATTTTTCAAAGAGAAGAGTAAGGGTCTTCTCCACTCATTCCCTACAATTATTGGAAGAACTATGCTTCAAGATTAGAAATAAGTTGATATTATGGCCAAGCACATGGATTCATTTGGGTTTCATCTTGATGAACTCAATATGTGGGATCCTAAGAATATAGTGACTAATAATTTGAAGGAGAAGAAACTCCCAAAGCCTAAGTATGTGCATCAACTCAATGTTCATGACAAAATTTACATTAAGGCCAAGAATTATGAAGAGGTGTTGGCCAAGATCCAAGGGCACAACATCAAACTTGAATACATATTGACAAAGGATAACAAGCGATATAGAGAGGCATGGCCAATGAATCATTTAAAATAGCACTTACTTCTTGGACTATCTATGATATCCTAGAAATAACCCCAAGTAGAATAGCCATGGCCACAACCTCAAGGGTATATTATACAAAATGGAGATAAACAAGGCCATGGTAAAGAGAAATTGGGAGATGTGAAATTGAAAAAATAACCTAAGGAGGGGCCCTCATCTTTAACACTCCCATAGAATCCACCTTCGCCAATTGAATATTTAGATATGATTACCTTGGAATTGGATGAGACACTTGAAAGTGCTCTCAAAGAACATGTAAAATCATATGACACTTACATGGAAGAAGAACATTTTCAAGAAGCTGAAGTCCAAGCAAGAGAGCTTGTGGAAGATGAAAGAAAGGAACATACTATGGATAACATCCCATTAGCTCCTAAGGAGAAGAGAAAATCAAAAATAGCACTAGTCCTTCTAAAACCCAAAAGACCAAGGTTGACTCTTACGCACCCAACTAGTGAGATCAAAATATTTTGTGATGAATTCCCAATTCATGGACTAGTCATCCCTAATTGGTTCATTTATGGAAAATTACAAAATATCCCTTATCTTTCCCATTCATGGTCCATGATAAAAGTTACTACTATTGAAGTGAAATATTACATGAAGCCATGGATTAAGGTTATGGTAAAGTAGCAAGAATAAAGGAGAATTGTGGTCACCCTAGGACCACAAAGAAAGAAAATGGATGCTCTTGGAGCATAAAGTAGCATAAGTGTAGGTATCCCAGAACATCTGAAATTCATAAGCTCATCTACCACTATTAAATTTAATCTAGAGACAACTAGATTAGAAAGGGTCACCACCAAGATAACCATGGTGGGAGATGAGGAATTCACCTTTCAAAAGGTGGAGCCCTTTCTAGTTCTGACCCCAGTGGAAGGTCAAGAACTCAACGAAGCCACTATACACAAAGAAGATTATGAGAGCCTAATTGAGTCTCAATCAACTCCAGAAAACACTAGGTTTAAAGGGATGAAATATAGGATCCAAAACTTGGAAAGATAAAAGGAAAATTTAGAAATTGAGGCCATTTTGTTTATCCTTGACTCCATAATGGACATGTTTAAGGCCTCATTCTTTAATATGTTTAATTATTTGAGTTTAATAAAGCTAAGTCAAGATGCCCTAATCCAATAGGGTGAAACAACCAAGGAGTTAATAATTTAATGGCAAAAGGTAGAGACCCAAGTTAAGGATCTCATTGGCAATGTGATTAGGAATAAGCTTCTTAAATTTAGGACTATCATATTATCCCATTTGAATAACATATTGGGAATAATAGTGGAAAAGGTCCAAGGTTTAGGTACTTGGACAAAGAATTTGAATTAGGTGCTGGCAAATGATAAAGTATTGGTCATTAAAATTGAGTAGATCCTAAGAATAATGTTGTTAAATCCTACCAAGACCACTACAATTAGAATTATTGATGATGTTGAATTAAAACATAGGGTCATTTTGGTCATGTATTCAATTCAGAGTAAGATCCAAGGCCAATATGGTAGGGATAATAAGATAATTTTAGACATAATTTTCATAATAGAAGAGATAATTATAGAGGCAAGGATCATAAAGGAAGCCATGGATTGGGATGACCAAGACTTGGATAACTTGGTTGATGCTAAATATTTTTGCTTAATGAATCCAGTTTTGGATATGGAGTTCATCAAGGACCAACATCAAAAGTCAATGGAAATTTTGAAAAACCAACAAGGGCACCCTTCGGCAATGGGCCCACTAAGTAGCTAATATTCCTTTTGTATCAACATTATAATATTTATGATAGGAATATTATTTTGTAAGTAATATGATAGTATGTTAGTATATTGATTCTAGGTCAGTCTAATTGTAAAGAAAGTGTATTTTAGAACATTTAAGGATAACTATCCTTATCTTTTGTACAAATGTACATTGTAATTAACTGATTCACTACCTTGTCCTTCTATGAAAGGCATATATCAATGTATTTCAAATGGGGATAATTTTTGAGAAAATTTTGTATACTTGAAGAAATTAAAATAATCAAGGAGTTATACAAAGATTTTCCACATTTGATATTTCAATTGCTAACATAGAGTTTCTCTCAATTTCTATTTTTATGTCTTGAATTTAAATAGTTTCTTTGAATTTAGGGTTACATTTTATAATTATAGGGTTTATAATTTATGCATATGCTAGATTAGTTAGATGATATTAGGTTTTTATTCATTTAATTTTTCTCTATATTTAGATGTGCAAATGTTATTTGATTATAGTAGTATATCCTTAAAGTAGACATGATTCTTACTTGTGACTCTTTACATTATACTTTGAAGTTTGCCTAGTATATGGTGAAATTTGATCTTAGGCTATGTTGCATTATATATTGGTTCAAATGTATACTCAATTACAATTGATGCTTGGTAATGATATTTAGGACTAAGATTTGTAATCACTCATTCTCTTTTTTGCCTTACCCTTCTATTTGATCCCTTTTTTATACCACGTCTCTTCAATTTAAAATCCATTATAAATATCCACTTATACTAAATTTTAGCTTAAATATAAACCATAATTCACTAAACATTAACATATATTCTCTTTAATACAAAAATAATAGACCATGATGGCTCCCAACCATCACTCATTATAAATTTGTGGAACACCAACACATATTTCTATTGGTATTTCACCATAAATGACATCAAGTTACCACAACCTGCTACGCATGATTTCAATTTCTTGAATTCTAAAATGAGAAGTGTTATTTGAACACTAAAAAACCCTATTGTGCACTTAGAGATATCAACAAGGTGTTTCCCACTAGCCCTAGAATTAATGTTGAGATCTTTGTAAATTCATCAAATATTTGTTGATCTTAGTCTATTTGATCTAATATTAGAGTATCCTTGTGTTTTTGAGTAGATTCTTTGATGACAAGTATAAATATCAATGATCGTTGTTGTTTTTGACACATATTTGTGCTTCCTTAGACAAATATTGAAGTTCTTTGAGTTTTGATGCTTATTTTCTATAAATTTAGCTTAAACTTTGAATATCCATAGTATTTAAGGTTAGGACGGCTCATTTTTATCAAAGGTTTCCATATCTTTCATATATGTGAGTTCCTTTAAGATTAGACTTATAAAGATAGATCATATTCATGTAATTGAATGTATCTTTGTGCTAATTCAATCAAAGATCAACATCCTTTTTATTTTTCATACAACCTTTGCAAAATAAGCTCAATGTTCAGGTATAACTCTTGTTCCTTATAAAATTTAACTTCATAGATCATATTTTAGGTAGGATCTTCAAGTTTCAAGCTAGAATTACCTAGGATTAGAATAAGATCACACTTAAAGATCAAGGAACTTTTACTTGAACTTAATGTTCGTAGAAATTCTAGACATGATAAAGGTAGATATAGGAGATCCAAATATTTGCCAACTTCACCTCTTAAAGGTACCTATGACTTTAATCTTCATCTAGGTATGATAGATTAGTTGGATGATCTTAGGTTTTGATTTATTTCATTTTATTCTATATTCTGATGTGAAAATGTTATTTGATTATAAATCCTTAAAGTAGACTTGGTTCTTACTTGTGACTCTTTACATTATCCTTTGATTTTTTCATGGTATATGGTGAAATTTGAGCTTAGGATATGTTGCATTATATGTTCATCCAAATTGATACTTAGTTTCAATTGCTTCTTTGTCATGATATTTAGGACTAAATTTGGTAATCACTCATTCTCTTTTCTACCCTACCCTTTTCTTTACTCCCTTTTTTATACCATATAACTTTAGTTTAAACTTTATGATAAATATTCACTTATATTAACTTGTAGCTTAAATATGGAATATAATTTACGAAGAATTAACATAGATTCTCTATAATTCAAAAATAATAGAGCATGATGGCTCACAAACATCACTCATTATAAATTTGTGGAGCACCAATACATATTTATACCACCATTTCACCATAGGTGATATCAATTTGTAATAACTTTCTATGCATGTTTTGAATTCCTTGAATTCTAAATAAGAAGAGTTCCTTGAATATTAAGAAACCTTGTGGTGTACTTAGAGGTATCAATAACCTTTTCTTGTGAAAATTATATGATGTTCTTGATATGGCATCAACACTATAGCTTGAGGATTTTTAGAAGAGTCATGTTTAATGTTTTGATTATAAGTCATGTTGTAAGGCACTCTTACTAGACTTGGCATGTTTTCATGGGGAAAGCCTACTAGAAACTTAGCCCCTACCTTTGTACCTCTAATTAAGACTTCATCCTTATTTTAAAATAAGTGAAGATAAAAAAAAAGAGTCATAGGTTAATGACATTGCAAAATATTACGGTTTTTATTAGACTTATTCTTCAATCAAAGTTACACTATCTAGGTATTAGACTATTTTGATCTTGGTCTTTCTCTGAGTACAAGGGCATGTTAACCAAATAGTGGGTGAAATAATCTTATATTTTCTCCCCCAATTTAGAGTTGTAAGTTGTATAAGGATCTATCTCAAAAATGGCATCATTTCCATAGGGGTCTTGATCAAAGTCTTCTTGTGTGACCACATTACTATACCTTGGATTATACATAGTTACACTATGATTATAGTGAGACATGTTCAAATCAAAGGTGAATGCTTCATGAAAAAAGGGGTTGGAGTTATACAAACTTTAAAAAATAATGTCTAAAAATACAAATGATTCAAAAACAATCTAACGTGGTCAAGGGAATGGAGTTGTATCTCCAAAAAGAGTCTATGTTAACACTTAGTCTAAAATATTCTAACATCAAATATCAAACATTAAATGTCTCACACAAGAAAGGATAAGTGGATGAAGTGAAAATGGAATTCCAAACTCTAGGTTGAAAGTGTTCCAAAATAAGTATAATCTAGGAAAACAAAAGGTTAATAGGTCTTTTAGCTAAACACGATGTCAAAACCTAGGCTAAAACAAAGGGGAGTGATTCAATCTAAAAAATATAAAACACATTGGCATAAACTAGGCACTTGGATATAGACTATTTTCTCTCAAAAAAAGGTACAAACAATAGTTTTCAAATTTGGGTAAATAATTAACCTAAGTTACGCAACCCAAAAGAGAAAGATCAATGTCTAAACCCAAATTACACAAGGCATAAATAAAAATTAATTAATGTTTGGATTCAAAATTTTCAAGGTTAACTAAAAAATCAACTTAGGAAAATTAGGCCTTTTTGATCAAACAAACTAGATAAAGGTGAAAGACATAACAATACTAGACAAAGACTCAAAAAATGCACTTAGATTATTTTCAATTTGAAAACTTAGACACAAGGTAAAATAAGTCTATGAAATAATTTGAGTAGTGTAAGTATGTTATCTCCATCTAAAGATTTGATCGATGGTTTGTTTCAAGACTCTAAAGGCACAACACTTGAAATGGATTAGGTATTCTAATGTTACCCTTTTTAATTAAGTGACACACACATATAGTTTTTTTAAAATACTAAGTAAACAACATGGTGTCAAATAGACTACATAATGCCTACTAAAACAATAGAGTTATGTAGACATAAAACTCATTTTGATGTGGCATAATCAAACAAATGTTTTTAAACTCAAAGACCAAGCAAGTAAATGAATACTGACAAAATGCAACTAAGTATAATGTCCAAATCCCTAAAATTGACCAATCTTCATTATATCAATAAACTCCATTTATATAAATGATCTTGAGAGGATTTTAAGTATTAATCCAAAAATAAAATAACATGAAGTAGTAGGTTTTTTACACCTCCCTTCTCCCTAGAGATTGTACAGTGACATGGAACTTTAGGCTACTTGCCTTGCATCAACAATATGTCCATGATAATTAAGGTTTTCTAAAACTTAAAATTTCAATCATCTATATGGTCCTAAGTGTTTTTAACACTAGAGATGCCTCACATGAATTTATTTCATACTATCTAAGTTACTATGCAAGGGTCTATTCCTTTGCATAGACATTCCATTTGTGTACTACTTAGTGGAATCCCTTGATTAACTAAACCTACCTCAAGTTTTATTTATGATGAGAGAGGCTATCCATTCATCCACATAGTAATTATAGTGTTTTTCCCCTAATTTATACACCCCACCATGGATCAAGGTTGGTACAATTTTGGGAGATGAAACCCTAGGTCAATGCCCCATAGGGAACTTGTAAGGGATAAGCGATCTCCTAGTCACAAGCCAAATTTTATTAAAATAAAAGAAAAGTGAAAATACTTTAGGTTCATATTTAGATCACCCAAATTATATGGATCCGAGGAGATCCTTAATGGTGTTCTTTTCACACCTTTGGAAAAGGTACAAATGAAAAGAAAGATCACTTTTGGTCACCTAAGTTCTCTAAAGGGGCTGGAGGGAGAGCATATATGCATCAATCATTTTGTAAAAACAAATAACTTTGAAAGAACAAGTATAAAACAAAAACACTCTTAAGAGTATGTACTATAAATGTTAGTGTTTATTTTAATTCACCAAAGTAAAATGTTCATAATAAATTATCCCCTTGGCCTTAGTTGAAAACATGTAAAAAAATTTCACAGACAACTAAATACAAAAAATCTAAATTCTTTTTAGGCACCAAATAAAGTATTTAAGACTTAAATACTTGAAAATATGTGCATTTTTATAGCTTAGGTCCTACAATTTTTAGATTTTTTTAATATTTATATGGATCTCTCTCTCTCTCTCTCTCTCTCTCTCTCTCTCTCTCTCTCTCTCTCTCTCTCTCTCTCTCTCTCTCTCTCTCTCTCTCTCTCTCTCTCTCTCTCTCTCTCTCTCTCTCTCTATCTCTCTATCTCTGTGTGTGTGTGTGTGTGTGTGTATTTCATCAAAAAAAGACATATAGTTTTTGAGATATTATTATTTTACTAATTATCCCTTTTATTTATTAATTTTTGTTTTAAGTTGTTTTCTAATTTTGTTTTAAGTTTGCAAGTTATTTTTTTTCTAACTTGCAGGTATTTGGTATTTGTGAGCTTTTTAATATTTTAATTTTGATGTTTTTTATTTTATAATATCTCTCTAAATATATTTGGAGAGATATTATAAAATAAAAAAAATCAAAATTAAAATATTAGAAAGCTCGCAAATACCAAATACCTGTAAGTTAGAAAAAAATAACTTGCAAACTTAAAACAAAATTAGAAAACAACTTAAAACAAAAATTAATAAATAAAAGGGATAATTAGTAAAATAATAATATCTCAAAAAATATATATCTTGTGTTCATTAAATTTATATAGAATATATATAACATAAATGAACACCACCTATAAAACATTAAGAAAAAACATTTATGGATTAAAAATATGATTATTTTAATGGGTGTTTATTTAGAAAAAATATATAGTCACTTAAATAGTCATAACTTCTTAACTAAAAATCTAATTTCAATTAAATTGTGAGATAATTATAATGAATGCACTAAAAAAAACTTGTCAAAAAATTAAATAAAAAAAGTAAATAGATTAAAAATTAGAAATATTTTAATATCGATATTTTAGTAGAAAAATAGAAAATGAAAGTGGTAGTCAGTCTTTTGATCATAAATTTTAAAATATGAACTCTTTATTCACATAATTTTTGGAGGTTTTTAATAGGTCCAAATAATATCTATATAAAAAAATTTAGATAAAAAAGTTGAATACAAAAGTTATTATATCTATATCAACCATTTTTAGTAGGAAAATAGAAAATCCTAACAAATCACACTAAAAGCCATTATAACTATCATTTGTGATCATATGAATCCATAGAGGGGAGGTTAGTATTATGTTAGTAAGATAAAATCAAATCCAAAAAACACATTGAATCTTCACACCTCTAGTCTAGACACTAGAGAGAGATTAGGTAATAAAAACTAGATGAAAGCACAATAAAAACATAAAAGTCACAAAATCCTTTACCTTATTTAGGAGCTCCAAATGCTTTTTTGAGTAGATTGATTGGCTTGTGCATCAAGAAATATTTGGAAAATGAATATTTTCAGATCCTTCTCCCCTTGGCACCTTAGCTTGGTTTTTGTTTCTTGGCTTAAGTTTTGGACATGGTATCATTACTTCTATGAGGCTTATGGAGTAAATCCTGCATAAAAACTCTACAATATCCAAGCTTAGAAATGAATGGGTATGGCATTTTATTTATAACTTTAGGAATTAACTCTCACCTATGGTGAGTTAATGTTGATTTTATTTAAAATTTGTCATATAATTATGACTTTTAGTTGCTAATCATATCTCTCAACTTAGACATGTTAGGATATTTTGAGATATTTTGACAATTTATAAAGATAATGATGAAAGGTTAAGATATTTTTATTTTTTGGAATTTTTTTTTAATATTTATTT